>JARVLU010000624.1:20720861-20732283 GCA_031762415.1 Simpsonichthys santanae | reverse complement strand
GCTGACACATTGTCCAGTTTTAAGACTTTCCTTTTTGATAAATCCTATAGTTAGGGTTGGCTTGTTATGCTGCCATAGGCTTAGACTACTAGGACAAATTGATCTCATTTCCTTAATTGAGTTGTTGTAAATTAATAGATTTCATTTGACATTATTTATATCTTAACATGTGATTCTCAACCTGCCATTGTGTATCTGTTCTTCTCAAACCCAGCCAGTCGAAGCAGATCGTCCTGAGCCTGGTTCTGCTAAAGGTTTCTTCCTCATGTTGCCTTTGCCCAAGATGAGAGTCTGCGATGAAGTTAAAGTCAAAGCAGCTGCTCCTCAGATAAATAATGTGATTAATTTACTTTTATATATATGAAGGTTTCTATACGGTGCCCTGGGACGACTTCAGTTGTGACTTGATGCTGTATAAATAAATTGAATTGAATCATCTGTGTAGCTGTAGTCAGAGGAACATCAAGCTGCTTGGAGATGGTTTACCTTCAACATGAGGTCAATTGTCTTTCTAAGCTCCTGAGACAACTCTGTCCTGTGCTCCATGTTCAGTGTGGTACACGCCATGATACCAAACAGCCCTGTGACTACCTGTCACCCTTTAAACTGTCACATTGACTGATTACAGATTGGAGGCACACGTGATACGGATTCCAGGACATGTGTTCAGTTTATTTTCAAACTTTTTAAGGGTCTCATTCTTATTGTCAAAGCCAATTTTATTAGTCATTCTGTTGAAACAAAATCCAAAATATTGTTTTTCATTAGTCGATTTGTTTCCGATTATTGCTCTTGTCAGTTTCAAGTTATTTCATTGATCTTTATGGGGATTTTCTTTAAAGAAAGGGTCGAGACAGATTCAACCACAGGCGATGTTGGTGTTGTCGCAGTTGGGAGGCCGCGTGAAGAACGGCTCTCTGCTGGATCCACCGGTAAACGACAGTTCACCTCTGCGGCACATCAGTCGCACAAATGCAGGCCTGATTGGGACCATGAACGTTTCTGTGCATTTTGAGCCTCTTGACAGACTTCAGGGTTAAGATGTTCTGAATTAGATTTGAATTACAACCACTAAATGCCCCTGTCAAAGCTAATTACGGCTGACACTGCCCATGTGTGCTTGGCTGGCTCAGAGCTCCAACAAAGAATGGCTCCGGAGGAATCGGCCCAGAAATTGTCACCGCCTAAAAGGCTAATGGGAGGTATTTCTCAGCTCAGGATGCTAATCCACACTCAGTCTGCAGAAAGGCTGGTAGATAAAAACCAGAGCAGAGGATTTTTTTAATCGTCAAAAACGTAAACAACAGCATTTTCTTGTTTTCAGCCTCATCATGTGAGTTTTTTTATTTCTTTACCATCTGATGGAGGGCTTTTCAGATGCAGTTTAATCTCCCCGAGGGGCCGCAGATGTTTAAACTCACTCTTTCTGACACAATAATTGCCCGGGGAGCCGAAGGATCCTTAAACAACGCTCGGCATTGGGAGAAAAATGAGCGGCCGGTGAAATAAATGAAAATTCCTGTGAAACGGTGAAAATAAACAGCGTGTCTGAAGTGGCACCAACAGTCCACAGAGAGGGGCTCTGGGCTTTCTCAGGGGTCCGGAGGCTGACGTCGTGTTGAAGCCCGGCGACCTCTCGCTGCTCTGACAGCTCAGGTGTGAAACTCTCACCTTTCTCCTCCACATCACTTCACACGTGGCCCTTTGAAGGAGGTCAGACTTTCTGCTCCAGTTTCACTTTTTGCCCAGTTCCTTAAAACCCAGTTGAGGTTCCTCGTTCATGCCAGCGTTTTAGACTACAGTCGTTAGTTGTTTTAGCCAAAGTTTTAAAACCGTCAAGCGTAATCTCACCTGATCTGTTTGTGCTCGAGTTCATGCCTGTCCGTCGTTACATGAACACGTTTGAAATCTGTTGATCCAGGAAGCAGCAGGAACTTCTGGCCAATAGGAGGTGGCGTGTTTACGACTTCAGCAACCAGAAATCACACAGAAACCGTTCAAATCAAACTTTGCAAAGGCAGGTGTTCAGAACCGAGCTCCTCAGTGGAGCAACTGTTTCCCCACTTTTTTAAAGTGGGGGTGCAAACGTGTATTGGCTCCCCTTTTTGTTGACCTAAAAACATGTTACAAGACAAAAGTATGAACTGTCCGATTCTAATGTTCTTTCTTAGTACCAAACTAAAATGTGACCAGAAATTAGAAATTAGGTCAGAATCAGAATCAAAACAAGCTTTATTATCATTGTACCGATGAAATTATGTTTGTACAGTCAAGAAGAGCGCAGTGCATGTTGCTGCTGCTATCATAGCGCGGCCCCTTATTATTTATCAGAATACTTTTAGATAAAGCAACTGCGAAGTGTCAGAAAAACACATTTGGGATATGGTTCCTAAAAGGCACATAAATGCCTATTTTGATAGCTTAATTCCCAAATATGCTCCCAGTTTAATAAAAATACCATAATAATTTAATCTAATTCAATAAAAATACAGTATTGGAAAGTGTACAGAAACTTACCAAAAATGAATGATGACCGCACAGCAAAGCAGAGGAGTGACGCCTTCAATCTTCTCCCAGAGCGTCTTAAACTTCTCCTGACCGGGGCGTTTGGATGGCACTCAGCAAAACTGCCAATAGCTACACACAGTGAACTGTTATGATGCAGAAATGTTGGGCTGTAGAAGATATTTGCAATTTCTAAAAAAAAAAAATTGCAGGTTATTTTTGTGCACTATTAATAAGTTCTAAGAAAAAAGTTCACAACTGACTGAGGCAGCAAACTGAACGAATTTTGCAGAGCGTTCAATGTACGAGTTTGACTTTTGCGGACTCTCTCTTTTGCGGTTTTAAAAAGTAATATTGTACACGAGAATTGAAAAAACATGACACACAATTGTCAACTTTAATACTATTTGTGATTGGGACAGGACGCTCAGTGAGTTTTGAAGCCTCCTCGCGGAGCTCATTGGGTAAAAAATTGGCTCATACAGTAAAAGCTAATGAAAAAATTACTTGGGACAGGTACCGCCATTTTGTAGTTTTCTCTCAATGAGCCTACATCACCAGCCAAAAGGACTACATTTCCTAGAAGAAAGTGCTTCCAGCTGTTGCTTTCTGCTGAAATGGAGGGAAAGTTTAGATCCGAGAACCGGGAATATTTTCTTCCAAATTTGGACTTGATCGAGATCATTGTGTGGTTTAGTGCTGGCTATCCGAAGGTCTGGCTTTCTATAAAAGCATCGTGGTGCTCAGTGGTGCTTAAAATCAGTAGGTTTAAGAGTTTTGAACATTGTGGGCTTCGTCGCTGCAGGGCAGGTGTGCTGAACCGGAACTGAGCCGGACTGGAACCGAGCTGCTGTGTTCTGCAGAGATGGTAAAATTCTGCAGTACTATACAGTACATATATGTATGATGTTAAAATTATGTAGGTTTAAGAGTTCAGACCATTGCAAAAGTGTGGGAAAGGTTTATAAAGCCTTAAAATATATAAATACTAAAATACTTTGCGGTTTTTCACTTATTGCTGGGGGGGGGGGGGGGGGGTTTAATATACATGATAAACAGCTAGGGAGTTTAATTTGTTTATTCTGTACACCCCATTCCTGAACTTGGACTCGGTTCACTTGTCTCCATCTTCATCTCTAAAGTTTTAAAAACATGTTTTTGATGGACAGTTTCTATAAAATTGCAATGATGACCTCATGCTAATTAAAGTTGTACTGTTTTGTACACGTTTAAATTTCAGATTTACTGAATTCAATAAACTCAGAATATTTAAGTATGTAGAGTACAGTAATGGTATCTGTTTCCATTTATTTTTTTTTCTATTATCTTTTATGCGTTTGGGCATGCATGTCTTCTTGCATCCATTAAGAGGTGCTGCAGCACCCATTGCACCCCATGTTCCCACAGCCTTAGTTAATCCTGAGCTGTCCTGGGGTCAGATCGAAGTCACTTGTGGAGTGTCTCATCATATCACGTGTTTTGTGCAACAGTTGATCAAACTCGTGTCCCGTTTCCTCTTTCAGAAGGTTCTGTAGAGCCTGAACAGTTCCGAGGGTTTCCAACCAGGCCTCTGCTCCTTGGATCAGAACCTCCTCTGTTTTTGTCTGACTGGATCCAGTTCTGCCTGTAGTTCACAAGGGAGGGCTGAAACCGGCTCGGTGTCTGCGCCAACAGAAATGTTTTTCAAACGTTAACGTCTTTGCGTCATCCGTTCCAGCCGTGTTATTGTTTGCTCTCACATATCACTTTATTATCGCTTTATTATCGTTTTATTTTCGGTTTATCCGGGTTTACAACGCCTCTCAGGGGTTCTGATGTAATCAGAGTCCAGCAGCACCTCGTTACCGGCTCAGGTACAGTAGCTCTCTGTTGGTTCTCCCTCCGCTGAACCTGAGGAGGTGACGTGCACCAGACCCCCACCTCAAGAGCCACACACACTCACATGTATTACATAAAGCAAGTGGGGGATTAGAGTGGCCATAAATATCTCTCAGCATCATTAAACGTGGACAGAAATTGACGTAAGGCTCAGCTAATTCTCCTCTTGTGGACCTTAAGAGAAAGGGCAAAATTAAACCGCTGAAGGTGAAAGCAGAGTTGATCCAGGCTGAAGCAGAGACTTGATTCGATGCGTTTAGGGTTCGTCATCAGAAGACGATCTGGATTCACTCAAAGTCAAATCAGTTCTGATTCAGACTGAGAGCAGATCACAGAAAACCAGCTGAAAGTTAACAGGGATTACTCTGAGGCTCCGTCCACACGGGAACGCTTTCCTTCCAAAACCATCTTTTTTCTTGTAAACACTGCACCATTTCTAGAAAGGTTTTTATCCACACTAAAACACACACACACACACACACACACAGGTTGCAGAAACTATACCAGGCCTGTATGTAGCAAAAATAAGAAAAAGACAAGGATGGTTTCAGTTTAAATCTGGATGATTTCAACCCCTGGATCCAAATAAAGTACGGCGGAAAACTTTACACCTCAATCATTTCCATGTTTTTAAAATGTACGGTTGATATATGTTGTACGTCTTTTTCTTTCGCTTTGGTTTAAGTGTTGTTGACAGTTTGGGGTAGTAGGTTAGGCAGGACGAGGAACTATGAAATCATCATTTTCAAAAAGTTGTGTTTTAGTCATCCACACAAGAGCACAACATGGTATTTCCAGATTTTTTTCCACTATGGAAAGTAAACGAAATATAATTTATGGTCTTCTAAAACCACGTTTCCACATGGACACAAGGCTGAATTAACAGTAATAGAAAAGAAAAACCTGTGTGAACTGGGCCTGAAACCATTCAACCTGAAAACCAATAAAGGACATTTAACCTGAAGCTGACTCTTGGTGATGCTAAAGTTTCACCAAACAACTCAGATTGATGCTAAAAGGATCAGGAACAAAACAAGTTCAACAAATCTACAAGCTCAACCCCAAAAACATGAAATAAACATTTTGTCATTAAAAGGGAAATTCAATGGGATTCACAGCTTTCTCCTTCTGTAGAGCAGAATATAATGACACCACTCAATGCAGTTGGAGGTAAAGGACAAGGAACCAAACCCATGCTCAGCTATGATCTCTGATCCCTCAGACTGGAGAACCATTGTCCATCAACAACAGACAGAACCAATCAAACAAGAGACTACTTTGAGAACAAGTCAGTATCCCAGATCTTTGTTGGAAGAAACGGACGTGGTGTGCTCTGGAAAGAAGAAGGAGCATCCAGACTAACGAGCTTAAAAGCCTGGTTCTGTGGAGGTTTGACCAGGACTTTTTCCAAAGATGTCTGAGCATTTTTCATCAGGACAATTAAAAAAAAATTACGCTTACATTTTAAAGGCTGACAAAGTAGAAGGGACAGGTTCTGGACGGGCCCGCCTGCAGCCCTGACATACAGAGACACCTTTGGACATGTTTGCAGGAAGAAACATTGATGCTGTCTGACTCACGGATGTATTTAAGTCATGACGTTACCTGGAAAAATCTCTTCGCCATAGAAACTGATCTATCAGATTAACTTGTTGCTTCCATCTAAAACGACCGTGTTCATTCAGTAGTTTAACTCCGTTTGTGACCACGGTGTTGGAGTTAACTCAGCAGAAACCAACAGGCCAAAGCAGTCGGCGTTCAGAGCTGAGAGTCAGAGCGTCTGTTGCCGGCTGCACATGAAGGAGAGTGAAAAAGCCGCCTAATAACGGTGTAATTTTATCCTTAGGCTCTCAGCTTTCCTTTGAGAAGTGCATGTGTCATTCTAGGCTCGCTCCTCCAAATCAGAACCGAGGGTATTCCACCGCAGCATTTCTCCCTGGCTGCTGAACAGACGGCCCAAATCGAAGCCAGGCAAGGCCCGACCGCACCGAAATACCACGAGGACAAGAAAAACACAGAGAGCCGAGTTTTGCATATCAGATTATCATCAAGTAGCACTCGATCCGCTGGTATTTAGTGGAAGATTTGGGTATTAAATCTCCGCTTCAAAGAGCCTAATTACAGTAAGTCCTGGTTTCATGGTTGCAGCTGTAGTCTGTCTGCACCGGGAGATGCTGCGGCTCATCTCTGCGCGGATCGATGTCACAGAAACATCTGGGCAGATGGCTCCGTCAGCCGCACGCCGACACAGTCCAGATTCCAGAGGTTTACCTTCAGCGTTTACGTCTGAGTGTCGGTCCTCACCTCTTTCCATCCACTTCGCTTCACGCTCCAGTTCATCACTCACGCTTTAAAGGAGCCCTCTGCAGCAGTTACTGCCATCTTGTGGTCAGCCGGGACAGTTGGCGTTAAAAGTCTGAGGCGCTTCCTGTCTCAGACAACAAACAGAAGCTGAAACCAGCCATACATGCATTTTCTTTTCCAGCTTCTCTTTTAGCAGGGTGACAATAAAATGAGAGAAATTACATTTTCTATTAGCTGCAGTGTGAACACAGAGCTGAAATTTACTGAAGATGAAACTAAGGATGGATAATTCTTTGTTGAAGCGTTTTGGCTTTTATCCAAAAGACTTCTTCAGTCTGTAAGTCGAAGTTCATAAAGCTAAAAAAGTACAACACTGGCTTAAAGCTAAAAAAAAAAAAGTAGTTAAAATCAAAAGCAGAAAAAATATCAGTGTAAAGTAGCAAAAGATGACTGCCCCTAAAGCTACAACAGCAACATACTGTCTAAAAGTAGAAAAAGGCTAACTAAAAATACAAAAAACTTTTATTTTTTATGTATATAGATATTATCAATTTCAAAAAGCACTAACTTAACGGTAAAAGTAGCAAAAGGCTAGCTAGAAAATTAATCAGCAAAAAACTAGGTCAGGAGTCTGCAACCTTTAGGATCAAGAGACATTTCTGCCCCTTCGTTAAATGTGTAAACGTGTCCAGAGCTGCAACACCTGCTATAATTGTCATTATCAACTGGTGGCCCATGGGCCACTTTGAGTTTGTTAGTGGGGGCTTTTCTAGGCGTGAAATTACAAAACTAAAAACATCCAATGGTTGTTGACATTTATTGATATTTTTACATTTTGAGACAAAAGACATCCATCCATCCACTCATTATGTTCACTCGCTTCTTCCTTTTTGGGTTGCAGAAGTCACTGGTGCCCATATGATTACAAGTCTATCACAGAAGACTGGATTCTTGAAAGGACTAATATATATATATAATTTTTAATGACCTGTGCAGGCTTGTGCGTTTATTTTAATTGTGGAGAAACTGAGTAAAGAAATAAGCATAAAGTCAAAGGGAGCATAATTTACTCTGTGTATTAGTACTAGTATCCACATACAGGTATTTGCAAAGAAAATGACTGAAAAACTGCTAAAACTAGTCATTTTTTTATTGTAGGTACAACATCCTATAAAATTCAGTTCAATGTTAGTTTTGGTCCAAGCTTGAAAGAGCCGCTGAGAGACCAAAGAGCCACGTGTGGCTCCAGAGCCGCAGGTTGCAGACCCCTGCAGTAGGTAAATTAAAAAACACCAACTAAAAGCAAAACGTTGCAAAAGGTTAGCTAAAATCATTGAAACACTGGGTGATTTTAAAGATATGAGCACACTCAGGTGAAGCTTTCTGTTTAGTGGTCGTCTACGTTCCCTCATCACAAACTGAGTAGAGTCTGAAAGAACCAGATCCTGGATCCAGGAGGTCTAGAAAGTGAGGTATCCCTGCTGGACTCTCCTTAGAGAGGGGGAGAAGACTCCAGAACAAGATGGCTGATGGATGGATGGAGAAATCTCCATCCTCTTCATCTCAGTGATGAGCAACTTTCTCGTCTTCCAGTCAAACTAATCCGCAAAGTACATCCTTCTAATATCTGAAACTCAGGTTTTTCTCACTGTCATGCTTCAGTTTGTGTTCAGTAAACGAGTGCATGATGGATTTATTAAAGTTTAAAACCTGCTGAGAAGCATCTTTTATCTTATCCAGATAAATAAAACCAGACAAATAAAAGTTAACTTTCTTAATGTCGAGCAGCTGGTTGATTGGAGGCGTCTCAGCAGAGAAACTTGGATTCTTCTGGACGTCTTCATGCAGGTTTCTGAGAAACGGCTGTTTGACATCACGTCTGAGTGCAGAAAGTGGAAGCGGCGGTGTGGGAGGTGATCACATTTGATTTCTCTCCTGTTTGACTCAGATAATTAGCTGCTCTGCGGAGACGGCCTGCAGTCTAACACTGAGCCTGATATCTTTATTATTATCTGTATAATAAGTTTTTTCTTACGCGCACACACTTGTTATGGAGCGTCTCTTCCATCAGACGACCTAATATCATACTTTTACACAGTCATTCACGCCCTCCTGCTCAGCCAGGCCCATATCACATTTAAAGCCCCCCCCCCCCCCTCCTCCCCTGATGGCATATTTCTCATTTAGGTTAAATCAGGGAGATGTGGTGTCAGACCTAACCACAGCTCATTACCATCATCGCAGAACAGCCACCAATTTACCTGCACACACCAGGTGATGCTAAGCGCAAATAGGTTGATGGGAGCTGAAATCAGATTTCTAATTACGGAGCCCCCCACCTCTCACTGTTACCTCGCTGTGTCGCCAGCCTCCAGAGCCCAAACCTCATTTCAATATTTGGTTCTCATCAGACGGAGAGGATGAAGGCCGTGCGGAGCGTATGGACTCACCATCCTCCTCCTCGTCAAACAAATCAACACATCATCAGCATCACGGAGAGTCGGCGTCGGGTTAATTATCTGTCTGAGCTGCTGATAAAACTCTGAAAATAAACAGATTGATCCTGATTTCCTCTGAGCTGCTTCATTTAAACAGATGATGTTTTCAAAAACATCAGGAATAATCAAGCAGAGGTTCAAATTCAGCTCAGTCAGAGTGAAAACAGATATTAAAACATCCAAAATTAGGTTTACATCTGATGAATCTGACAAAAACCAGAAAATAAACATCCAAAGTTAATTTAAATCTGCCCAATCTGACTAAAAACAGAGATTAAAAATTAACAATTAGATTTGCATCTGCTCTATCAGACTAAAAACAGATTCAACATCCAAAATTAGATTTAAACCTGTTCAATCTGACTAAAAACAGATTCAACATCCAAATTTAGGTTTAAATCTGCCCAATCTGACTAAAAACAGAGATTACAATTCAACAATTAAATTTACATCTGATGAATATGGCAAAAAGAGATTAAAAATCCAAATTCAGGCTTAAATTAGTTCAAGCTGACTAAAAGCAGATCAAAAATTAGATTTACATCTGATGAATCTGACAAAAACCAACGATAAATAAATAAATAAATAAATAAAAATTCCAAAATTAGGTTTACATCTGACAAATCTGACTAAAAACAGATATTAAAAATCCAAATTTAGGTGTATGCTCAGTCTAACTGAAAACAAAGATTAGATATCAAAACTCAGGTTTAAATCTGCTCTATTTGACATCAAACAAAGATAAAATATCTACATTTAGGTTTAAATCGGCTCAAACTGACTAAAAACAGAGACTAATCATCAAAAATTAGATTTGAATCATATCGATATAAAAAAGCAAAGAACAAACATAAAATCTAGTTTAAACCCACTCAGTCTGAATAAATAATAATAATAATAAATATCCACACTCTGGTTTAAATTGATTAATTTGACTAAAAACAGATTAATATTCAAATCTTTTCAGAAAATAAAGATTAAAAATAAAAATAAAAATCTGTACTTTAAGCAGATTAAGTTATGGTTCTTTCAGAACCAGATTCCACCCCCCGCCCCCAATCTGATGAAAATAAAACCTTAAAGTCAACTTACTAGGATATAAAACAAACATTATAAAGCAAAGCTGCGCAGAGAGCAAATAAACCGGAGCACAGAGTCCACAAACCACCGGGGTCGAAGAAAAAAATGAGAAACTCAATCCACAATGACTCAGACAATAAAAAATATCACCTTTAGATTAAAGTTCAGATTACTAATCAGAAGGATGATGGGTTTACACATTTTGGCTTGTTTGATTTTTAAGAAAATAAATGATTTATTCAGAAAGACTAAAAACTAATAAATCAGTTTCCTGCTGCCCTGAAAATACAGTTTATAGAAAAAAAAAACTTACGTTTTCAACCTAATGAGAATTTTTTTAATACATATTTTACATCAAATTACCTTGAAAAGAATAAAAATATATTTTTCAAACAGGTTGTAAAATATAGTGATAAAGAAGGGTTGTTTGGACTTGATTTTTTTTTTTTTTTTTTTTTTTTGAGAAACAAATAAAATGTGTGGCTTTAGAAATTCCAATAAAATGCAACAAATTATTAAAATTTTGCAACTAGAATTTTAATTAAAATGTTTGATAGGGGAAACTCAGTGATGATTTTAAAGAGAAAAATCATACCAATAGTTTTAAAACAAACTTATTTTTTATTTTTCTTGAAAAAAAATAAATAAACCTAATTAAAATGATAAAGAAAACATGAAAATATTTAAAGTTTGAGAATTTCCTGGTAAAGATTATTCATTTTCCTATAAAATAAAGTATAAATCCATAGTTACCTAAATAAAAAAACAAATTCTAAGTACTGTATGTAATTTTGTTTTAGAATTTAAACATTTAAGCCACTTGATCACAATGAATAAATGTAATAATTGAATATTTTAAATGTTTCTGAAATGTTCTTATTAAAATGTTCTTAAAATTTTACTTTTATTATTTTTAACCTAAGACTTGGATCAACTTTTAATAATTGCACAACAAAAATTAACAGAGTCTGCATGAAAACACGTAGAAATGTGATTAAAAAAAGTCATACTAATTATTAATTTTAATTTTTAGTTTAGTTCTTTAAAAACTAAAGAGCTGAATGAGTAGAACTCATCTGCGATTCGGAGTTCACAGCCTGAAGACGGTCACAGTGGAACCATTTTTTTTTTTGGTGGGGGGGGGGGGGGGGGGGCGC
>JARVLU010000624.1:20681635-20720385 GCA_031762415.1 Simpsonichthys santanae | reverse complement strand
TTTGTATATACATCTTTTAAATGTACAAACAAAACATACAAAAATGTTCTGTTGCTTAAGGTACCAGCACCTTTCAAGCCAATGTACAGTACCTTTTTCGGTACATGCTTGTACCTTGAGTTCTGACAGTGAACCCAGATTCTTGAATCCCCTCAGTTGACTCCTTTCGAGGAGGAGGAGCAGACACTCCATGCTCCCCCTGTAGGATGGAGTCCAGCCACCCTTAAAAGGATTTCCTTTCAATCCTGATTCAAATCTCAGGACCGCATATGCAAGCTGAAACATAAATGGACCAGTAAATTGAGATTTTCACCTTTTGGTTTAGCTCTTTCTTCACCATAATGGGCAGAGCAACACCCTCACTACCTTATCCTACCATTATTTGTGAACAAGACTACCAGATACAGTACTTGAAATATTTTGTTTGAGGCAGAGACTCATCCCTGACCCACAGGGACACACACAACAAATGGATAAATAAATCATAAATAATAATTAAAAATAAATGAATGAATACATACCATACTACACAGAAAAACTGGGATCCATAGTGTAATCCCTGATTTTTGAAGATGAAGCTGAAAGAAAATAATTTCAGGACAGAAACTTCATGAGTTGGTTGATGATGGTTCTGGTCATGAAGGTCAAGGTTCTGCTTGTTAATGACAGTTTGGATTACTGAGCATTGAAAGCAAGTTGAAATCAATCTGTAGGTTCTCTGCTCGGACTGGGTCTCTGTCTGGTTCTGTTCACGTCTTAATGGATCAGAACAGAAACTTCTCCTCCTGATTTCATTTGGCGTGTTTATTCTCTGCCCTCAGGGCTCTGTATCTCCCTCCTTCATCACCTCCTCATGTAGTCCTTCCCCTGCCCTCCCCTCTGCACCTCCTCTGACAGATTCTGTGCCTACCCCAGGCAGCTCAGGTTGGGGGCGGGGGTGGGCATAAAAATGAGTAACAGCTGACACTGCTGCCATGGTAACCACCATCAGAGCTCCTCCCATCACTTCCTGCTCTGTGCAGCCTCAGGTTCTGTAGCTCCGAGTCCGTAAACAGAACCAGCTGATGGCTCTGGAGTACACTTTTTATATACAGTATATTATTCAGCTCGTTCAGAAGAGGGGTTTTGTGACGTGTGTCTTTTGTAACTTTTGTATTTTTCAAAGTATTTAACTTTATTTACAAATATTTCCTTAATAGAGGACATTAAGATACTTCGAATTCCTGCAAAATCATTGTTCTCTTTGAAATCCGCTTCAACATCTGGCTCTGTTTTTGTCCTGCTATGCTACGTTTAGCTTTTAGGTAGCATTTTGCTTTTGCCACTTTTAGCTAGCCTTTTGCTACTTTAAGTTTAGCTGCACTTCTGCTACATTTTTAATATTTTGCCACTTGCTGCTTTTAACTATTCTTTTGTTTCTTGCTGCTAGTCAGTATTTTGCCGCTTTTAGTTAGCCTTTTGCCTCATTCTGCTTTAGCGATCCTTTTGCTACTTACAGTTAGCATTTATCTTCTTTTAGCTAGTGTTTTGCTACTTTTAGCTACTCTTTTGCTACATTTAACTTTGATTCATCCTTTTGCTACTTTTAGCTCACATTTTTCTCCCTTTAGCTTTTAGTTATGTACTCTTTTGCCACTTTAACTCCCAGTGGTCCACCCTTTTGCTTAATTTATTTAGCCTTTTGCTATTTTGAGCATTTAGCCAACATCTTGCTGCTTCTATCTACATTTGTGTAGCATATTCTCTTTTTAAACAGCTTTTATTTGCTTATTTTAGCTGGTAGTCATCATTTTGCACCTTTTACCTTTTAGCTAGTGTTCTGCTACTTTTAGCACTTTGCTATCCTTCAGCTGATTTTAGCATTTAGCTAGTGTTTTGCTTCATGTAGCTTTAACAGGTCAGTTTTAGAGTCTTCAGAAGATTTCCTTCAGCATTAAAAATTGATGGGTTTTATCTTCACACCAACACGTTGTGAGCAGAACCCTGGTGGAGATCTGAACAGAACCTGATCCCGTGTGCTTCTGAATGAATCTTTAACCCTCCCTGCTAAAATTAAGCTGCAGCTTCAGCTGTGGTCTTCCACTCAGTGGGAACATCAGGATATTCAAGGTGACGACTCGCTGGTGTGGAAACGCGTTAATCCTCTCAGACCTGCAATTTCTAAAACCTGACAGATTTCTGACCAACTCTCCTTTAAAACATGTAATAGATACATGTAATAAAACATGTAAGAGAATAAGATAATCCAGATTGTATTTTATTTTTTATATAAAAACCTAATGTTTTTGTTTGTAAACTGATGTAGTGTAGTTGATTTCATCAGGTTTGGAAGATAACATCAGATTTTATCACAACTTGGATTAATCTATAAACAATTCAAATGATTCGTGTTTGTTGCTGCTTTGACCTGCGGGTTCTGTCGTGGTTTGTAACTCAGGTGTGGGTTCTCCAGGTTCCTGCAGCCTCTCATCCTCCACTTGTTTCTGTGTTTCAGTTGAGAGGGAGGGGGTGCAGAAGAGGACCTTCACCCGATGGATGAACCTCCACCTGGAAAAGGTTTGTAGCCTTCCTGCACCTTCGGTCTCCGAGGCCCGATCTCCTCTGCTCTTGTCACAAACTGCTCACTCTAATCTCTCCTCGCTGACTCACGGGTAACTCGACACCTTCATCTCGTTTGGGTTTTGTGGTCCAATCTTTGCCTATGCAAACTGTCTTCAGCTGCTGCAAACCAAACTGACAAATCACAACCATCCACATCGATCTACTGATCTGAACATTTATGGAGGGGGTCTAGTTCATGGTTTAATGGTTTCAAATCAATAATGTTCCCACTCATCGTAACACTGACTGTGTTCAAGCTCTAACGGGACAAATAGGGCCATTAGAACATATTACATTGGAAATCCTCTGAACTGTTGTTTTAGCTTGTTTGTTTGTTTGTTTGTATTAGAAAGTCATGAATTTCTACCTCGGGTTTAAGCAAAGATTAAGGTCTGATGTTGTGCTTTATTATGTTTATTGTTTATTTGTGTATCTGAAGATCATCTGCAGCGTCTCTTTGTCTTCAGTTTGATTTCTGATTGTCTCTTTTGTCTACTGTAACACAATGAGTCTCTCTTCTCTCCCCCCTTTTTTTGTGTCTGGCTCTGTGTCAGAGTTCTGACCCACTAATTAGACAATCAAACATTGTTTCCAGTCATCTTGGAAAGTTCCAGTCCTTTCAGCTCTCCCCACATTGGCAGTCCTGGCAGGTTCACATCAGGACTAAAAATTGGCTCGAACACTTCCCTCCCATGTAGCGATTAAATCTGAAATCTTCATCACATTGTTTATCTTCTGGTCACATGACTAGCAGCTCCACCCACTTCTCCATCAGGTGTCTGAGCTCTCTGGATCCCATCAGCCTTGTTTTGTTTGCAGGATGGTTTAGAGATAATCAGCCTATAAACTGACTGATGGATTATTTTTTTTGTGATGTCATATTTCAGACCAGTAGAGACACGTTTTATTCAGCTGCTGCACTTTAATATTTAACATTATGCATGAGGTTCACACTTTAAAGCGTTCAGATCCAGAAACTTTGGTGCACTGTTGCTACAAGAACTCTGAGATTGGGTTGGATTTTTAGACACTAATGTTCAGAAAACAATGTCGCTATGATGCTGCTCTACGTACAGCGGTGCGTTCAGTTTCAGCATGGAGCAGGGGAACATTGAGACACCACCAATTAGAAAGTAAGAATACAAACATCAGACAAAGGAGAAGCATCATTATTTTGTTTATGTTCTTGCATTCGATGAATGCATCATGATGTGAAATTCAAAAGTAATAAGTAAAAAACATTGTGTCCCATGGTGATCAATAAAAACAAACAAAAAAGCTGCAGACATTTAGGGATCTAAACTGCTGTTACCATGGCAACAATATAAAGGTAAACAAAGCACCATCACAGAACATATTTCTTCTCTGATTTTAGTCTTTGGAGCTTCGCACACGAACTAAAACATTTAGGTACGTGTTGAAGATCTGAAAGCCTGTATCCCCCCTCCCTCCGCAGTGTGACCCACCCCTCCAGGTCCAGGACCTGTTCCAGGACATCCAGGATGGACATATCCTCATGGCTCTGCTGGAGGAGCTCTCAGGCTGCAGACTGGTCAGACTCTATTGTTTTCACAAGTTTAAACTCTCGTTCTTGTGAGCCGTTGTGTAACTTTTCTCTGTTTCTGCCTCCTGGATGATCCCACAGCTCCACAGCTTCAAGAAGTCCTCTCATCGTATCTTCAGACTCAACAACATCGCTAAGGTCCTGTCCTTCCTGGAGGAGAGAAATGTTAGTCATTGGACTGTTATTCTGCTAATTAAAGTTTGAACTATTGTGACAAACATTTCATACGTGACTGTGTGTTTCAGGTAAAACTGGTGAGCATTGATGCAGCTGACATTGCTGATGGGAACTCCTCCATCATCCTGGGTCTCATCTGGAACATCATCCTCTTCTTCCAGGTAATTTAACGTTTTTATGAATTTTCATATAGATTTTTTTCACCAGAAATTGCACCGTGGGTTTTGCAACTACTTTTATGCTTCAACCGCTTCCTGCTGGAGTCGGATCTGCTCAGGATTGGAGGAGAATATAATCAGTTTTTCCCCTCTCCTCTCAGATCAAGGAACTGACAGGAAACATCCGGAGCCAGTTCCCCTCCATGTCCAGCCTGTCGTCCATCCCCACCAGCTCAGACTCTGACACGTCCTTCAGCAGCACACCGTCTGATGAGAAACTATCTGTAGCCACCACCATGAGGGAGAACAGCAAGGCCATCAAGAAGCTGCTGCAGTGGGTGCAGAGAAAAACTCGGAAGTGAGTGAAATATGAAACCTCAGAGAGATAAAAAGACTCGCCCTGTTTTGACATCATGTTGTATTGCAGGTACGGCGTGGCTGTGCAGGACTTTGGGAAAAGCTGGACCAGTGGTCTAGCCTTTCTGGCCGTCATTAAGTCCATTGACTCCAGTCTGGTGGACATGAGGAAGGCCCTGCTGAGAAGTCCCAGTGAGAACCTGGAGGACGCCTTCAGGATAGCTCACTACAGTCTGGGTATTCCTCGGCTGCTGGAGCCTGAAGGTACCACAAAGACCTCTGGCTTTACTCGTTTACGCCCTTATATGGCTGAAACCATGACTCACCTGCTGGCTCCCTCCATCATTCCAATCTTATGACATGGTTCTGATATTAAGATAAGAAGTGATAAAAGAGCCAAAGAATAATAAACACAAGCTGAATCAGAAAGGTCTTCCAGTAGGTTAAGGACATTGTGTGAAATATAATTCTGTTCCTGGTTTAATGATCAGATAATGAGTAGGATTTAACTTCGTGGAGCAGCAGTTTTTTATTTTTTTATTATTATTTTATATGAGATTCACAAATTAACAATCATAAAACAAACCACTGAGTCATGAGACTGGGATCAAAGTAAGATCAGGTCAGTCAGATGCAGAAGCTGCTTTTCATTCAGGTTTATTAGAAATGTCGAGCATTTTTTACTGAAAGAGTAAAAATAAAAATAAATAAAAATCCACACTGAAGATTTTACTGAAAATACTCTTTTCCTGACTTCTTACTTGTTGCTTTGTTACACTAAACCAATGGTTCCCAACTGTGGTGCTTGAGGAACACCATCCTGTATGTTTTAGTTTTTTCCCTGTTTTTGTATGTCTGATTTAAATGAATGGGTGATTAACAGGCTTCTGCAGTATATGAAGAAGTAATTAAATCACTGAGCCAGGTGTGCTGTAAAAAATCAAACAACTAAAACATCCAGGATGGTGTTCCTCAAGGTCCAGAGTTGGGAACCATTGCTAAACCATCTGAGAGGCTCCCTATACAGAAACAGGTAAAAGTGAGGGTCAGGACCAGAAGACTTCTGGATACAGTAAACAGGAAGTGACTGGCCTTGTGTTTGTCCACTTTTCAAAGTAAAGGACCAGCTTTAACGGAACATTTGTGACTGTAATTTTTTTGTTTTTACCTCTTTAGATGTGACTATTAACGCACCAGATGAGCAGTCCATCATTATGTATGTTTCTCAGTTCCTGGAGCACTTCCCTGGCATACAGGAGGTATGAGGTGTAGATACAGATCTGATGGTAGACTCTTGAAAGAACAGTTTGTTAGGAATGCTAACCTGTCTGTTCCTCTGACAGAACGAGGAATGCAGCCAGCTGATTGAACGGAGCGTCTCCATGGGCCGGCTCAACCTCCGTGACAGTGAGTTAGACCAACTGAGAAATGGCGCTCATCTCAGCAGGGTGAGACAGTGCTCCAGCATATTTGAGAGGTGCTCCACCAAACCCCCTCCCAAAGTTTTGATATCTTCAGTGTCAGAGGACCGAAGTGTCCTAACCCCATGCCTCAAGGTGGCTGCAGCTCGCTCATGGTCCAGTGAAGACATTTTGACAGACTCATCCCATGTAGAAGACGTCTCAGGCAGAGTGAATGTAAAACCCAGAGATCAGGCCAGTGATGTCCTGAAAGACCCAGCCTGTGACCCCGCACATCAGCCCTACATTCACTCGCCTTCATCGGTGCCTGAGTCACTGATCGGTGACTCTGCCATCAACTCACCGGATTCCTGGGTGGAGAACGAGCTAATGCCTGAGAGGTTTTCAGAGAGTCACAGTGACAGTTCTTTGTGGGACATTGGGAATACCTGGGATGTTTACCGGGCTACACCCGTAGACGTGACCCCAGTTGATGAAGGTTTTATGTCATCCATGGAGGACAGAGCTCCCGATGAACAGTCCATGACAGAGTCATGCATCGATGAAGGGGTAAGCTCAATGGACAGCAACCAGGAGAGAATCCACAGGCAGGCAGAGAAAATCCCAGAGAAGGAGGTGAAAGAGAACCAGGAAGACCTGGAGAATCACAACCAAGACCTGATAACAGATATGACACGTTATGTGAGAAAACCAGATGTTACAAAACACAGCAAGCAAGATCCTTCTGATACTTTGTATGAGACTGAAGTACCAAGGAGCTCTGGAGTTGAATATCCTCTTGAAGCGGATGACCTGAACCAGTTTGAACCCTCCACTGAAACACAATCTGATGAAGAAACCACTTCTTGTCAGAGACCCTTGGAGAAACAGGAAGAATGTCAAGACACAAAGATCAACGGTCAAACTGATTTCAGATTTACCCCTGAAGAAAAAGCTGAAAGTCAGGAAACAGATTTTCCAGAACACAAAGGAGTGGACTCAAGAAATGAGACAGAACATTTACATGAAAGAACTGACATACCTGTAGGAACGCAGAATGAAGATCATCTAAATGACTACCAACACTGTGGAGAAAGCAGCAGCTTAGAGGCTTTAGAAGAAACAGATTCAACCAACAATAAGGGAACATGTGAAATAAGTCTGAACGTTCCTCTTATCTCCATCACCAGTGAGCCAGAGGAGCAGGAGGAAGAGTCTGACCAAGGAGAACAAAGTCAGCAAGGTAACTCAGAGCTCCAAAGTTCTCACAGTCAAGATGAACTAAACCATGATCAAAGTGAGGACAATTCCCAAGTCTCTGCTGAGTGCCACATAGAAAATGAGCTTCTAGACAATGGACTTGAAGACAGCGATGGGACACACACTGTGGATACCAATGAGAACAATGAGATTAAACAGGAGGGACGTGCTCCTGGAGATGGTCCTCAAGAAGAAAGGGACGTCACAGTTCAGGGTTTTTCTTCAAACTCAGAAAACCAGCTTGTAAATCCTGACAACACGGATCTGTCTTATGGACACCAGGACAAACCAACTGACGCCTTTCCTGAAACTGCAACAGAATGTACCCAGGAGAACATTTGGGATCCAATCACCTTCCAGGAGAACACTTGGGATCCAGTCACCTTCCAGGAGGACGTCTGGGATCCAGAATACACCCAAAAGAACATTATAGATCCAGTCAACATCCAGGAGAACATTCTGGATCTAGAAAACACACATGAGAATATTTTGGATACTGAATATACCCAAGAGAACATTCTAGATCCAATCACTGTCCAGGAGAATACTGTGGCTCTAAAAAGCACCCAGGAGAACCTTTTGGGTTCCACTGACTTCCAAGAAAACATTTTAGTTCTAGTGGACACCCACCAGAACATTGTGGATTCAGGTTCTTCTAAGCTGACTGGTCAGACAGAAAGGCCATGTCCAGAGTCAGTCAGTTTCTCCAGAACCACGGATCAGTTTTACTGCAATTTGAATCGACGTTCTCCCACAGAAGACCTAGTTGGTGAACTCATGGAACCCATGGATTTGTTCTACCCCGACAAGGAAGACCTCATGCTTCCAGAGCCTCATGATGCCGAGATGCAACGGTGGCCTTCAGTTCTAAGTGTCTCTGCTCTGCAGCCGGCGCCGGCTTCTGACGGACCAGAGGACCAACAGCTTGAGCTGCTGGGAGAGGACTTCGTGAGAGCAGAAGAGGAGGAAAAAAATGTAAGATTTCTTTGTTTTCTGTGAAGTTTTTGCTCATTCAATTTAAACTAAGTTTGATGAGGTGGGTGTTCCTTAGAGACAGATTCTGACTGATCCATAACTTTGTTCCAGATTCTTCTGCACCATATTTGCTCAACAAATTCTGATTGGTCCAATATTTCTTATTGGTCCAGGACTATGTTCCACAGGTTCTGATTGGTTTATTACTTTGTTCCAGATTCTGTTTGACCCAAAACTTTGTTCTGCATAGCTAGATTTTGATTGGTTCTTCACTTATTCCTCAGATTCTTATTGGTCTGTTGCCTTGTTCCACAAATTTCAATTGGTCCAACACATCTTAAGACCTGGCCATTACTTTATCCCAGATTCTGTTGCCCAGCTCTTTTTCCTGCATAGTCATATTCTTATGGACCCAGGACTATGTACCATTGATACTGATTGGTCCACTAATTTGTTCTACAGATACTGATTGGCCCAGTCCTTCCTCAGAGACTGATTCGGACTGGTCCATCACTCTGTTCCACATTGAATGGCAGTGACATTGGACAAGGAATGGATTATTGTGTTTTTTATTGTCAAATATATTACTTGACTTTACATTTATCAGGAGAAAGTTTGGTTAGTTGTTGGGTCACATTCAAATCTATTCAAATGAGTCAACAGGACACTTTGTTTCTATGGCAACCCACTGAGCTCAGATGATACTCATCAGCTCTACAGATGGTGTCACTAACATGTTTTTAATAATGTTGTTCCATCCATCAAATTAGAATAGATGAGCTCCTCTCAACCAGGTTCAGCTTGGATAGGCTCCACCCCCTGCAACCCTGAACAGAAATTAAAGGTTCCCACGATCCTAGATTTTTCCTTTTTAAGCAGAAGACAGGGAAAATATATGCTATTCAACCTTTTCTTTGCTTTGATGATGCATTTTATGCTTATTTAAAGCAACAACAACAAAAAGCACCAGCAGCAGGAGGTTGTCTTGAATGTATATTAGATTTATCATCTGAAATGATTACATTTACTCAGTCAAAGTCAGATTTATTTGAGTTTGTAGTTGCTGACACTGATTGATCTGATTCTCTGTGGGAACTCTTGAGACTCAGTTAGGATGATCTTTATTCTCCAGGAAGTTCTTCTCAAAGAAAAAAGATCTCAAATAAATCCAAGTGAAGTTCATATTTCCTCAGTTCTCGTGATTTTAATGAACCGAATGAAAAAAATAATTTATTTGACTCCTCTTCATTGTTAATAAGGCTTCCTCTCTTCCTGATCAGGTGACCAGTCAGTCCATTCAGAACCCTGCTGGCGACCTGTCTTCATCCCAGGATCAGTGTGTTATGTGTGGGGTGGCCATCAGACCACATGACCCTGATGCTCCTGCAGACGGCGGTGGAAACGCTGAGTTTCTGAGGTACTAGCTCTATTCTGGTACTGTGAGAACCAGACTGGACCCGAGGGACAGCAGTGGGATCGTTCTGACCCAGATCCTCTCTGCCGGCCCAGATACTTCTATAAATGAGCATTTTTCTGTGGAGGATAAAGACCATGAAGGGTTAAACTCGTTAATGTGTTTTTATTCATCGTGAGCTCCCAGATGGACTCAGTTCCTGTTCCTGGGTTGGAAACAAAGTTTTAACCCTTCAGGTTTTCATCCATCAGAACTCTATCCTGGTTCTGTTGAGGGCTCTTCAGCTGAAGGCGGTGGGTTTTCACCTCCAAACAGAATTTAATCCGCACACATTCAGGAAATGATTAATTCATGAAGAAGACATTTTTAAAATGATGCTCGGGGATCTTTGCATCAAAATGCTGGTGAAGATTCTCAGTCATCCAGGACATGATAAATAAAAAATTAAAAAAAACGTTCAATACAAAAACATCTGGACTTTATTTGTAACAGAAGACGTTTTTTTATTTTTTTATTTTATTTGCATCAAAATGTTTATTAGTTACTATTTATTACTGGTTGTGCAGTGACGCCAACTCAATATTAGAATAAAATAAAATGCATCATGTCAAGGATTATTGTACTTTCACTAATTTAGGGGTTTCAGTTGTTACTAATTTTCCATTAAAATGAGTAAAACAAACAATACTAACAAATTTTTTTAGAAGTTTATTCATTTTATCTAACAATTAGGACAAAAAATCCTGGTAGCTATAGATTTTATGTTTTATTTGTAATGTTTTAATAATCACTGTTTTAACTACTGCAAGCCCTTTTAAACTCGATTTAAACTCAACTTAATACTTTACTATGTATTTAACATTAACACGCACAGATAAGACTTCCTTTTATTGATATATTACCTCCATATCCTGAACGTCTTTTTCTGATTTTTGATAACGGAACACAATAAAAAAGAGCTCCACCAAAAATAACTAAATTAACAATGATAATATTTAGACTTTCGGTATTTATTGTCATTGTTTAGTTCCAGGTCCATTTCTGAGTCTCATGAAGTCTTTCTCTGGGTTTGACTAAGCACAGCTGAGGACGTCAGACATCTGATTCAGTTTCCCGTCATGAGTCTTATTTTAATTCCAGTTTATTCTCATTTAAATGCATAGCATTGCTATTTCCAGTCGAATCCCGGAGGATTTTTTTTCCTCTTCATAGAATCACAAGTGATGGATCAAACATTTTTCCTTAGTGTTGATGATGTTGAACTTTATGACCTGAAACATGAAAATAAGAACAGCAGGACATTAGTGTTCAGTAGTTCAACATGAACAAAATAAATTGTAAATCCTTGTGAATAAAACTCCAGCTGCTGAGGAAATGTAGAGCTGAAACTGAATTAGAGCTCACCTAAACTGGATTATGTTTGGACTGAAATAGGATGTGATTTGATTTAACTGATGTATTTGGACTTGAACAGAAGTCCCTCTGAATATCGCCTTTATGTAAATAAACTGAATTATCTGCGAAGCAACAAGCTGCTGTCGTTCTGCAGCAACATTTTCACTTTAAATTAAAGGTTTCAGGATTTTCTGTTTATCCCGGTGGGTTCTGTCTTTCAGGACGGACACGGGAAGTCCCAGCAAACCACATGAGATCCACATCCCTCCGGTTCTCCGTCACAGGAAGGGTTCTCGCCTCTCGGACTCCTCGGTGGGTTTGATACCCATCCGTGTGGGTGATGACGCAACAGCTGCTGCTGAATAATAAAGAGTGTGTGTGTGTTTTTACCTCCTGCAGGACAAACGGAGAGCTGCACTCAGATCAGCTGAGAACCAGGATGCGGACGCGTGGTGAGAACAACTTCTGGTTTAAATGTCACATTTAAATGTTCTATTCAGAGGCTGTTATTGACCATCTTGGAGTCCTGATCATGTGATCATCGAAGGAATGCACATCACCTGCCACTTTTCATGCAGGAATTTTAAACTAAGACAATCTCAGGCTGAGAAATGACAGTTGTAGCTACTAGCACACCAAATTTGAGCTCAAAATCTGTACCACTGTGTTTTCTAAGGTCGATTAGCTATGGCAGACATCTTGGTTTAGATTACTTCCATAAGTTAATCAGCTGTAGATGTACACTGATTATTCTCTGAGAGTTTTATTAACATTTATCTCTAGTTCACGATACATACCAGTAACTAACATAAATGCATATGTGCACACAGCATTATTGCAACCTCTTTATCTTTTAGCGGCGGGCTATAAGTGACAACTGAGGAGGTATCGGCTTAAAGAGGAGTCCTGTTTTGTATTTGAATATTCCAGCCCAGAGTTCATCTGTCATCTAGCGAACATCAGAAAATGGGACTGGGTCTTGATATAAACCAGATTTTTATCACCCGCCTTCCACTGCAGTGAACAGTCGTGTCTCTGTCCATCTGTTAGCCAAATTTTTCATGAACCACTGAACAGATTAAAGTCAGCGCTGCTCAGGGTGGCTGCATGTTGGAGCAGCTGATTAACATCTCAAAGCTCAAATACCTCATCTACAGACTCAAATCCCAAACGAGTTGAAAAGGAGGTGCTGTGGATGAATCCCCGTCAACCTGGTGGCGGTGCTCGAGTGCCTGACCACCGAGATCCTGGAGCTGGTGGGAAACTCAGCTTGTGACGACAGGAAGACCGGGATCATCCCCCAGCACCTTCAGCTGTCTGCCCGTGGTGACATGGAGCTCGGCAGACTGCTGGGAGGAGTGACCAAACCTCAGGGAGGAATTCTGCCTGGATTCGAGCAGTTCTGCTGCCTAGGAGGACCTAGAGGCCCGCCGGATCTGACAGCAAGCTGGACGGATCGGTACCTATGGCCAGATACTTCAGATTCACTGCAGGAGATCCTTCCTGCCTACAGCTATCAGCATCTATAACTCTTGAATGAAACCAGGATGATGAGCTACAACAACTCTTAATTTACCTTTGGGATTAATAACATATTATTTAATTGAATTTAATTGAAACCTTTTAGAAAGTACCGTATTTTTCAGACTATAAGATTCACTGGATTACAAGGCCCATTAAGCGAAACAAGTTCATTTTGACCGATATTTGAGCACTGTGTACCACATAAAATTGGTTCCACGTCAGTAAGCACAACCAGAATTAATACATAAGGTGCACTGGATTTTAAGGCTCACTGTCGATTAGAGAAAAATTAAAGGGTTTTAAGTCCGCCTTATAGTCAGTAACCGCTAATTGATCTTAGTGCACACAAAAATGGCTACAACTCAACCAGTCTTACAGATATTCAGCTAAAATCTTATGTGGAGGTAGCTGAGAGTCATCGGCATCACACACTCGGAGCGCTTATTGGTTGCAAGGCTCGAGTGACGTGTGTTGTATTTTAAATTTGCAGGTGCAGGGAGAGCTGTGAGCTGTGTGTGCTGCTTCTGCTGTGGCTGCTGCTGTACTCCTTCATGCTGCTGAAGCAGATGGACCTGAAGATGCTGCCGGGCCTGCTGCTCAACCTCCAACCATGAACACGTACACACACGCACACACTGACTGACCTGCCGTCCTCCTCGTCACTCCGGCTGCTGCACTCGACTTTCAACGAAGGCTTCTTTAATGTTCACTTCAACGGCTTGTTCTTGTTTGATTTTGTAAGAAATATAGAGATATTTTGATGAAAATGTTACACTTTTTATGTAAAAATGAAGACGAGAGATGTACATTCACAGATTCGTAAAGTTTACAGACTTGAAGAAGTAGATCCATCAGACTGAAGCCATTTGATTAAAACCTGTCAGAATTCCATTAAAACTGTATAAGTGAAAGAATCGTGGAGTTCTACAGGTCAAACTGTTTTAAAATGTATTTTTACAAGAAAAAATACTGTCGTCATTCTGTAAAAAGCAGTGAGTTTCTTGTTAAACTTAAAAAGGCGTCTTAATTTACGGTTTTCTTGTAAAAGTACAGCTGTTGGGATCTTTTTCTTCACCTGCTTTAGTTTTAATCCTGAAATAGATCAAATTGCTGCTGCTGCTGTTTTTTTTAAATGATTTCTGTTTGGACTTTTGTCCGCCTGAGAGCCTGATTTGATCTGCTTGTCTGCGACGCTCTCCCTGTTTCTGTTCAGACCCGTGACCTCGTCCATCAGCTGATAAATCAGCCGTCACTTCAACCCGGTAGTTCTGTTTGGACTGTGATGTCTGCAGGATGATCAGAACCATGTAAACTTTCATAGAGCAGGATATGATCGAGGACAGTGGTTCTGAGTGAGGTACAGTTTGAGGTTTTTAGAGTATACTGTATTCTTATGTGCACGTCTGATGCTTTACGATCTTATGATTTGTAGATAAAGAAGTAAATACTGAGGACGTATGTAAAATTAAAAGCCATTTAACTCAGATGATGGTCAAACTTGGCTCAGTCTCACTAATAACTGCAGGTCACAATAACAACTCAGGAACTGAGAAACTTCCATAACATGTTCAAAAATCATGCAAATGTTGATGGAGGTGAAGGGTGTTCTTAGAACCAAGTCAGATTCCTTTTAAAGAGTTCTTGCAACCAGAAGAAGTTCTGTGTACAACTGGGTAACAGGTCCAAGCATCAATCATAATAAAGATGGATGAAGTGTCTCCACTTCCTCCAGATGATCAGAATAGAACCAAAATATTTTTTTCGGATGCTGCCATGTTATTTTGTCTTGAGGCTGCCAGTCAGGTCATGACACTGAATTCTGATAAGCCCCGCCTACACCCCCCCTCAACTCGGTAATAGGCTGTCAATCATTGTGTCACATGACACCTTTCTTAAAGCCTCAAATAACTTAACCAAACTAAGAACTGTGTGAATTAATAAAATTCAATAGTGGGGAAAAAAATCAGACGTATTTTTTTATTTTTAGTGATGCAAAGGTTCCGTTTGTTTACATGGAGAGGCGGGGCTTAAACCTTGTATTGCAGAGTGCCTTTTGTGGCTTCACCCTCAGGCTTCTGGTCCTCTCTCTAAGTATGTGTCCATGTTGGCACCAAGTTTGCAACATGAAGTAAAAATTTAAACATTTTACTCTAACCACTTTGATGTTTTAAAGTTTGATTTGGTTCAGAATGTGGATATTCTCTTCGCTGGAGGCTCAGATTTGAGCATTCAGACTAATCGAAAGTCATTCAGCTTCTCTTAAAAATATTCAGAACCTCCATTTTCCTCACAAGCAGTTTGGCTTAGATCCTGCATGGTTACAGGACTCACCGCACAGACTCTGATCTGTTATTGTGATGAAACATTTTGGACACGTGGACAGATAACTGTCCCATGTTGTCCCATCAGAATGAGCCATTTGGGATTCAGGGCAGAAAGATCGAAACTGGAGTTTGAAGCTGAATGTTTAAAGCAGGTTTATTCTGAATGATGGAGAATTCTGAATGTGCCAGACTTTGCAAAGATTAAATCCAAAAAGACCAAACCACCAAAGATAATATTGGAAACTCACCGTCGACACATTTCACCAGCAGACAGAATTTTGTTTGTTGTTTTGCGGATCACTGACGTACAGGAGTTCTGATAAGAGATAAATGTGTGGATTCTCTCAATTTTGATGTGACTGTACTTTCATGTCAACACTTTACTTTTTATTTTAGAATTATTTCTGTAAGAAATCAGATTATTCTTCATCTGCTCGTCATCTGAGCTCCTCCGTCCACCAGGGGGCAGCAGAGAAAAGCTATTTACATCAGTGTGTGCCTGCTGTGTGTTTACTATTTATACAATGAATTAAACTCTGAATTAAACTCTGTCACCAGCCACAACATTAAGACCACCCATCTCGAATTCCAGTTGCTCACTTTTGGGTCCAGATTGTCATGATATCTCATCCAACCAATCGTTTCCAGTCCAGCACTTCCAGCACGATGCAAATGACCTAAAAAATACAAGTTAACCTGTGACGTGATCAGAACCAGAAAACCAGCTCAGAACATCACTGAACACAACAAGATTCCTGTGTTTATAATTAATCCAAACACCTTTAGGGAGGTGGTTTTAATGTTTTGGCTGCTTTGTTGCACTGTTACACATGAAATTAATGTGAGATTTTTTTTGTATAAATAATAATAGAAAATCACTAAAATCATGTGTTTAAAATTATATTTAATGATCGTATCTGCAAACACAAAAGGTACTTTTTAAATAAACTGAAAAACAGCTGGTGTGAGTGATTTATGGTACGTTTTATGTATATTATTTACAATGTTAGAATGTCACTGATGCATTAAAGTGCCCCTGATAAGCTCATTTACTGACTGGTCTTTTATTTTTTACATGTAGGAATGTGTAAAATATTATTTTTCCTCTTACTCTGTAGCAACCTCTGCCTGAAATGCTCCATTTTAGGTTTTAACTAGATCTGAAGTGTGACACTGGTGCATTTAGTTTCATGATAGTGTTACATATTTTAAATATAATATACAGGTATGTCATTTTACTACCATCTACTGCTCGTTCATAGAACAACTGAGCATCCCAGTCCATGCACTGTTCAGGTTGTCTGTTTCAGTGATTTTAGCTACAAGATGGAGAAAGAGTGGTTTTAAGTGTGTCCCAGGTCCAAACCAAACGTGGGACCAACTCGACATTGTGGAGGTTTAAAATTAGAAGAAGCTGGTAGGGATGAAGTAAAACAAACTGCTTAAACAGCTGTCCTCATGTTATATTTTGTTTGAAATGTCTGGGTTTGTAGATTAAAAAAAAAAACGGTTTTTTTTTAGATACATTGATTTTTTATTGGTAGTTTGAGTTTTTTTTTTTTTAAGTCCAACAAGGCAACAGCTCTGCAAAATCTGTCCTTATGAACACATAACAACTGCATCATGTTCATCATGCAACATGATTTTATCTGTCGTTCTTGTTTAAAAAAGAAAAAGAAAGTAGAATTAAAGAACAAGTAATTAGAAAATATATTTTTGAGCTACATTATGATATGCTTTGACTTTGTTTGAGTCTAACTGGGACCTTACACATTTTCATTCCATCTCATGTACCACTTGCGAATGACAATAAAGTCATCTTGAACCTTGATAGTTACAAAATCACACACAAAAATTTTTGTGCAGATCAATGTGAAGATGGAGGTTTAATAGAGAATGGGATTGTGACGTCAGCTGACATAAAAACCGCAATGCATTACTGGTACGCAGGGCACGGAAGTGTAAGACCCTGAAAGAAACATGAAAAAAAAAAAACTGGCAACATATGATGAACCTGAAAATATCAGTCTTTTCTATGTTCATATGACCACATCTAATCTTGAATCTGCAGCCTGCTGTAAAAATGGCTTTATGTTAAAAAAAAATAAATACATAAAAACTTTTTAAGTTAGAAAACATTCATAAGCTTTGTTTCCTGATAAAAGCTGGGTTTCTCTGTGGATTAATTTCCCCATAATTACAGTTTTCTGGGCCATTTTTCAGATTTTGATCAGAAGCCCCCTCTCCCGGTCAGGTTCCCAGCATACCCCGGTCTTGTGGCCCCCGGCCCCTCAGTAATCCCCCTCCGCTCCTGAGCTGTTGACGCTTTCCGTCCGAGGCGAATTACCTCCTTACGCAGGACTGCTATTCTCGTCCGTTTTACGTAGAAGTCGGTGCACAGATTCATGCGCAGCTGCGCGGTTTGCGTACGTTTTTACGTAGCAGAGGCCCAAGTGGGAGGAAGTGTTTCCCCGTGGACAAGTAGCCACGATTCGGGACAACGAACCTGGATGGCACCTAATACTCCCACCGAACGAGTTCACGTCGTTTCGGTCAAGACAATCGGGATAAACTAAAGCAGCAGGTGAGGTTCTGAACGAGGTTCTGTTTGAGTTTTCTGAACTGTTCTCCGGGACAGAACGGCCCTGCTAGCTGTGTTAGCTTGTCAGGCATGATGGAGCATGGAGTCGCGCTTCTGTCTATACACGCTGCTGGGCTGCTTATGGACTCGGACCGTGGGTTCGGGTCGAATCACAACACGGTCCTGTCCTGGGTGCGTGTGCGCCCAAACGAACCGGGTCATTAGCAGGGGTGTCTACACACACTGAGGCTAGCCGTTACACTTGCTAATAATAGCCGTGATAACGCATTGCTGGTACCTCCTGGTTCGAGTCCTGGTTCGGTCCGAGCTCTGATTGCGGAGCAGGTTTGTTTCTGTCCGGACCTGTCAGTCCAGGTGACCTGAGCTACAAACGTAAAACAGAAGCATCAGATCATGGAGGTCCGTTATTTAACAAATTATCACTGCTTACTGTTATATTGTGTCCATTAGTTTTTTTTAATTGTCTGATTATGATCAGATCTTCTCTTTCCACCTGTCCCTGCAGTTTGTGCAGAGCTGCAGGGTTCAGTCAGTGCTGCTGGATGATACCTGCTGACAGGTGGGCTGTCTGTTCCAGGTGTTTGTAGTGATCATCATAATGATGTTCTGTTGTTATGTATTTTGTTGTTGTTGTTGTTTTCAGGTCTGTTCCCATCTAAATGTGAGGAAACAATCTGAGTCAACGAGTTTAAATCTTATCATGAAGCCCAGATTAAGCGTTTCCGGCAACACTCACCTGTTACCTGTGAGTGTCTTGCGTCCCCTCGATGATCCTGGTCATCCTCTGACAGGCTGATTTTGGTTTCTGTGATCTGTTTGACGTGATTGTGACGTTTCTGTCTCCCTCCAGTGAACTTCAGTAAAGACAGGATGATGAAATGAGATAAGGGGACGTCTGGAGGAGCTCAGCCCCTTCAACCTCCCTTCCCTCTGCAGCATGGCGGGCTTGCAGCTGGTCACCCCTGCCACGTCACCCATGGGTCCGTTCTTTGGTCTGCCGTGGCAGCAGGAGGCCATCCATGACAACATCTACACCCCCAGGAAATATCAGGTAAGTTCACCTGTTAACATGTCTTTGGCTTGAATCCACCTCCACCTAAAACTATTTTATATTGTTTTTCTATTTTTAAAATTAAAAAAGACTATTTTGTTGAAAAGATACATATAAGTTAGTTAAACGGTGATGTGTGATGAGTTATGTATTTTGTTGTATTATGTATAGATGATTTTGTTTGAATTATTGTTTGAATTGACTGAATTGATTTGTTTAAGAAGGGACAGATATGATAAGATTTTTTTCTTCTTCTGCTGCCTTTCATTTTGTCTTGTTTTTTTTTTTTTTTTTTTTTTTTTTTTTTTTTTTTTTTTTTTTTTTTTTGAAATTGTCTTTGTGTTTTAAAAAATTGAAATGAATACGTACCGGTATATAAAATAAATAAATAAATAAATGCCAGCTTTGTGTTTATACTTTGTGCTATTTCACCCAACCACATAGCAAAACAATCATCTCAATCAGGAGTAGTGTATTATGACGTTTGTTTTTTGTAACTACAGTGTATTATACTTTTAATGTATTTAACTTTATTTAGAATTGTTTTCCCCAAAGAAATATATAGACATCTCTTCAGTTCATTCGAAAACATTGTTCTCTGAAGCGTACTTGCTCCATTTTTGTCTATTTAAGCTCCTTTGTAGCTACTCCATGACAATTTCTAGCTTCTGTTCTTTTATTTGATGTAGCAGTTTTGCTCATTTGAGATTTTAGACATGATTGTGTTAATTTTAACTTTGAGCAACTAATTTGCAGCTTTGAACTGAATAGTAGTTTTTTTTTTTCTTTTGATGGAGCTTTGTTAATTTTAAGTTTGAACAAAAATTAGATTTAGCATTTAGCTGCAGTTGTTAATTTCAGCTTTGAGCTTCATATTTACTTAGCTTTTAGTTATGGTTTTGCCCATTTTTTCCTGTTTAGCTTGTTTTAACTTTAACATCTCGGTTTCAACTTCCTAAAAACTTTTGTTGTCATTTAACACTCAGCATTCTCACAGAAGATAATAGTTTATTTATTTTATATTTTTCTTTGTTTAGCTGTTGTGATACATATTTTTCTGACTTTGTGACGTCGTCCACAGGTTGAACTTCTCGAAGCAGCTCTTGAACGCAACACTATCGTCTGCTTGAACACCGACTCAGGGAAGACTTTCATTGCAGTACTTCTAACTAAAGAGCTCTCCCACCAAATCCGAGGGCGCTACCAGGAGAACGCCAGGAGGACGGTGTTCCTGGTGAACTCAGGTGAGCTTGTGCTCCACAGTCTGATGTCCAGGCTGAAACTCTGTGTGACAGTGCATGTGTGCGTGCAGCTTCGTCTGTAGTCCAACAAGCGGCTGCGGTGAGAACTCACTCGGACCTCCAGGTGGGCGAGTACACAGACTGGAAGGATGTGTTGGCATGGACGGAGCAGAGATGGAGTCAGGAGATATCTGAGAATCAGGTACTCTTCCTCTTTAAGGATAAAGTTTCTGTAAAAAGGGGCACAAGGAGGACTCCAGAGGAGGACAAGGAGGACTCCAGAGGGCTTCATCCTGATGAAGCCCTCTGGAGTGAGGGTGAAACGTTTCTACTAAAAAGAAACTGTCCAGATGACCTGATTGAGAATTATCAGATTTGACAACTGGATTATTGAGCATGAACTTTCTTGCAATATCTGCTGATCTTCTCACAATTCTGAGTCACCAACTATTCTCCAACAGTCACAGCCCTGTGCGATTTTACTCTAAAACTCACCACAGATCGACTGCTTCTCTTCTGTCAGAGTCAAAACAAAAAAGGCCAAGTCGTCATCTGGACAAATTTCTTTAAGGGAGAAACATTTCGTTTAACCGTTTTTGTTTCTATCCACCTATTTATTGAGCTTACAAACTTTTTGTCACAAGCAAAGTTTAAAATGGACATCACTTTAATTCTCAGTTGATCGGTCATCTGGCTGATGGTTCAGATGATGGATCAGAGCTAAAACAGCTAAAATGGTCCTTATTTTAGTTAAATAACTAAAGTATTTAATAATGAATTATTGAATCTTAAATGTACAGTATTTGTATTTTGGCTCAGGTTTTATTTATCCCTGTGTCACAACTAAGTAATGCTAGAGCTATAATTCTTTAATGTTTTACTACAGATGAACCTTATTGTTCCACTGAAGGCAGAAAGTTAATTTATGTAAAGTCTTTATTATATTCTCGATCAGTCCTGTGTGTGTGAAGCATCAGACTCTTATAACTAAACCTTCTGGTTCAGGTGCTGGTGATGACATGCCACATTTTCCTGCACATTTTGAGGACCAAGATCTTACCTCTGTCTAAGATCAATCTGGTGGTGTTTGACGATTGTCACCTGGCCATCACAGATCACCCATATGGTGACATCATGAAGGTGAGACGCTCCCCCAACTGTTGATTCGTTCAAGAAGGAACCCATATCACAGCATGGCTGTTCTCTGGGCGTGCAGCTGTTCGAGGAGTGCACTTGTGGTCCTCGAATCCTTGGCCTCACTGCTTCCATCCTCAACGGGAAGTGCGACCCGTCAGAACTGGAGCAGAAGATCCAGAATCTGGAGAGGATTCTGAAGAGCAAAGCTGAGACCGCCACTGACCTGGTGGTCCTTGACAGGTGCGTGCAGAGCAGGACCGGGCTCAGCCTGAGATGGTTGTTCTGGTTGACTAACAAACGTTGCTTCCTGTGTTTCAGGTACACGTCCCAGCCGAGGGAAGTGGTGCTGGACTGTGGGCCCTACGTGGATAAAAGTGGACTCTCGTCCCATTTGCAGGCGGAGCTGGATGAAGCTCTCCACTTTCTTAATGACTGCAACATCCATGTTTCCAGAGAGGACCGGGATCCCACGTTTATCTCCAAACAGGTCAGAATCAAAGATCTTTGTCCCTAAATCCCTCAGGTGTTTTTATTTAGTTTCTTCTGTGTGAAGCGATTGACAGTGGATCTCTGTCCTCTTAAGATCCTGAGTGACTGCCGGGCCGTGCTGCAGGTTCTGGGTCCCTGGTGTGCCGACAAGGCCGCAGGCATCATGGTGCGCGAGCTGCAAAAGTACATCAAACACGAGCAGGAGGAGCTGAACCGAAAGTTCCTGCTCTTCACCGACACCATCCTGCGTAAAGTCCACGCTCTGTGCGAAGAGCAGTTCTCTCCCGCCTCCCTGGACCTGAAGTTCGTCACGCCGAAAGTCCTGCGGCTGCTCGAGATCCTGCACGAGTACAAGCCTCTGGAGCGGCAGCAGTTCGAGAGTGTCGAGTGGTACAACAACCGCAACCAGGACAACTATGTGTCCTGGAGCGACTCGGAGGATGAAGACGAGGACGAGGAGGTGGAGACTAAAGATAGGCCCGAGGCTAACTTTCCCTCGCCGTTCACCAACATCCTGTGTGGGATCATCTTTGTGGAGAGGCGGTACACGGCGGTGGTCCTGAACCGGTACGATGACTGGGGTTTACATCCTTTTGTTCCTGTGATGTCACCGATGTGTCAGGAGAAATATAATCATGTGACTGCTCATCAGAATAAGTGTCTTTGTGTTGCTGCTGTCTGCAGTCTGATCAAAGAGGCGGGGAAGCAGGACCTGGAGCTGGCTTATATCAACAGTAACTTCATCACGGGCCACAGCATCGGGAAGAACCAGCCGAGGAACAAACAGATGGAGGTTGAGTTTAGGAAACAGGAGGAGGTACATTTTACAAACAGGCTACACTGTATAATAAACTGTCACTGCAGCCTCAGATGGGTTTTAAACAAGTTTTGTTTTTTTCTTTCCCAGGTCCTCAGAAAGTTCAGAGCTCATGAAACCAACCTTCTGATCGCCACCAGTATCGTGGAAGAAGGTGTCGATATCCCCAAGTGTAACCTGGTGGTGCGCTTCGACCTACCCACCGACTACAGGTCCTACGTTCAGTCCAAGGGCCGAGCCCGGGCCCCTGTCTCCAACTACATCATGCTGGCAGATTCCAAGAGGACCAAAAGCTTTGAGGAGGATCTGACCACCTATAAGGCCATCGAGAAGGTAACTGATGATCTGACTGAGCAGGAGCTGGTTTGTAGAACGTAGCAGAGAAAACTTTTGAGGAACACCTGGAGGTGGCAGATGGTTTTGTTGCAGTTACAGTCCAAACCAGTGAAGAGCACAAAAAAAAAGTTTTAAAAACTCGTCATTTTAAAATTATTCTCGCTGAAAACCGAGCATGTTCTTTCGCAGGAAGTTTGGTTTATATGTGCACCTGAAGGTGCACCTGAAGGTGCTTAAATTGTAGGTTTGAATAAAAGCTGATTCAGAACTGTTGTCTGAGGAAACGTAAAGAGAGGAGGATGGTTAGTGATGTGGTGTCATTCTGAGCAGATCCTGAGGAATAAATGCTCCAAGTCTGTGGAGGTGGGTGAGTTTGAAGCAGATCAGGTGTTGGATGATGACAGCATCATGCCTCCGTACGTCTTGCAGTCCGAGGATGGAGGTCCGCAGGTCACCATCAACACCGCCATTGGACACATTAACAGGTAAAGGAAGAGTTCTGTGCTACAATAATATCATAGTTAAAAAAAAGTATATTTTAAGAGTTTTCCTCTGATTTCAGGTATTGTGCTCGGCTGCCGAGTGACCCGTTCACTCACCTCGCTCCGAAATGTAAAACTAAGGAGCTGCAGGACAGACGCTTCCAGTCCACCCTCTACCTACCCATAAACTCTCCTCTGAGAGCTCCTGTCAAGGTTCAGCTCTGCTTCTTTCATAAATGAGTCTGTGCTCACCCTCACCTCTTCATCGTACTGATGTGTTTCTGCGTTCAGGGTCCCGTCATGAACTGCGCCCGGCTGGCAGAAAAAGCTGTCGCACTGCTCTGCTGCGAGAAGCTCCACAAAATTGGTAGAAATCCAATTTACTGACCGTCAGGAGAAACCTGGACCCAGTTCTCTGTGGTTTGACTCAGTTTTGCTCGGTCGCAGGTGAGCTGGACGATCACCTGATGCCTGTGGGGAAGGAGACGGTTAAGTACGAGGAGGAGCTGGACCTCCACGATGAGGAGGAGACCAACGTCCCAGGTCGACCCGGCTCCACCAAGAGGAGGCAGTGCTACCCTAAAGCTGTAAGTTCGGGGAGATGATCCTCTACTTCCTGCTGTTTGTTACGTTGGCACACGCTGCAGAAAGCCGATAAACATGCACTCTTTTTTTTTTTTAGCCCGTGCTGGTCTGTTAGCAAAATATACCATGAAACTCATATGTCATGGTAAAATTTTATGTGATAGCAGCTGAAGTTCGATCACAACCAGTGGTCTGAATATGACTCTTGATATATCGCATGAAATTGTGAATTGTGTACATGAGGCGACGTGTCGTCCACAGATACCAGAGTGTCTGCAGGACAGCTACGCCCTCCTGAAGCAGACGTACTACCTGTATGTCATCGGGATGGTCCTCACCACGCCCCTCCCTGATGAACTCAACTTCCGCAGGAGGAAACTGTACCGACCGGAGGACACCACCCGCTGCTTTGGCATCCTGACTGCTAAACCCATACCTCGAGTAGGTTTCCACTTGCACAGGTTGCTTTAGTAAACACTCACACTTGTGTTTACCCCATTTTCCTCATTAGAGATGCATCATTTAAGTTTCTTTCCCCTCCTTCTTGTGCAGATCCCCCATTTCCCGGTGTACACTCGTTCGGGCGAGGTCACGATCTCCATCGAGCTACAGAAATGTGGCTTTGCGCTCAGTGCAGCCCAGCTGGACCTCATCACCCGCATGCACCAGTACATCTTCTCCCACATCCTCCGCCTGGAGAAACCTGCACTGGAGTTCAAGCCCACGCAGGCTGACTCAGCTTACTGCGTTCTACCTCTGAATGTTGGTGAGTGCTCTTCATCGCCTCCTCCTCCTCATTATCAGCACGTGGGTCTGTCAGTGTGCTTCTATCATTCTCTCTGTCTTGTGCATCAGTTGGAGACTCATTCACTCTAGACATGGACTTTAGCTTCATGGAGGACATTGAGAAGTCTGAGGCCCGCACAGGCATTCCTACCACTAAATACACCAAGCAGAACCCCTTCATCTTCAAGTTGGAGGACTACCAGGATGCTGTCATCATTCCAAGGTGCCACAGTTTAACAGAGACTGAATATTTTTAAAGAAAATAAACAAAAACTCTGAACTCTACCACTTCAGGTATCGTAACTTCGACCAGCCTCATCGTTTCTATGTGGCCGACGTGTACACTGACTTGACGCCACTCAGCAAGTTTCCCTCGCCAGAGTACGAGACCTTCGCAGAGTACTACAAAACCAAGTACAACCTGGACTTATCCAACCTGAACCAGCCGCTGCTGGATGTGGACCACACCTCCTCCAGGTGAGCAGGCCTCTGGTCTGTGTTGAAACAGCTGCAGGTTTGTTGTTTTTTATTCAGCTTGTCTCTTTGTGTGCTGTCCTCAGGCTGAACCTGCTGACCCCCCGACACCTGAACCAGAAGGGCAAAGCTTTGCCTCTGAGCAGCGCCGAGAAAAGGAAGGCCAAGTGGGAGAGTCTGCAGAACAAACAGGTCAGAGCCGACGGTTCTGTCTGGGTTTGGACCCGTGTGCTTGCTCGATTGTGCCTGACAGTTTCTGTTTGTGTCACGGGGTCAGATCCTGGTTCCGGAGCTGTGTGCCATCCATCCCATTCCCGCCTCCCTGTGGAGGAAAGCCGTGTGTCTTCCCAGCATCCTGTACCGCCTCCATTGCCTGCTGACTGCCGAGGAGCTGCGAGCTCAGACTGCCACTGAGGCCGGAGTGGGGGCGCAGACCCTCCCCCCAGACTTCAGGTGTTCAGACACACTGCACCGTGTGACACAACAAGCCCCTCCCACAGAGATCAAAGTGTCCATTAGTTCCAATACTTCATCACCAAAACAATAAGGTTTCTTGTCAGACGACAGATATTCTACAAATGTATCCCCCCATCCACATCTAGTACAGTAATATATACAAAAATATTAATTTATAAATGAAATGAAATCAAGCACGATTCAGAAAATCTTAGAGTAGTATCATAAAACAGCAAAACTAATAAAAATTTCAAATAAAAGTCAGATAAAATCTTAAAAGTTATCTGTTCTAAAAAGCATTAGATTTAAAGTCTGATTTAGTTTTATCTTAGAGCACAGTGATGCTCAAAACCTGACTTCAGGTTCTTCCTTCATTCTCTGGTGCCACCTACTGTTCATCCTGCTGAACTAACATGGAGATGATTTCACTTAGCAGATTATTTTTTTTTACATTTTTTTATTTAGAATTTTCTCAGGTTCATCTGTGATTGTCTGATCAGGTGTATAACGTGTAAATATGCACCATATTAATAATAAATACCACATGTTCCTATTAAAGTGTTATTTTTCTCCTTTCAGAGTAAATATACCAGTTCTGATACAGCACATAAAAATTCCTGATAGGAAACTAAATCTGATTAAATTCTCTAAGCATTGATTTCAATTACTGCTAATTCAAAATTACCTGTCAGAACGTTTGAGGTCATCTCTGAACTACAACTCAAATTTGAGACGTGTGTTAAATCTGTAGTTTAATTCAGTTAATTCCACTTAATAAGTAAAAACACCAGATTACATCCTCTGGTAATTTGTCAACAGTTAGTGTTGTGTCCAGTCTGCTGTAAGTCTTCGTCTTTCTGTGTTGGCAAAGACTGTCACTCTCGTTAACAATAGTCCAGAATTCAGCTGCTAAACTTTTACCAAACTTGTTTTGCTTTCATCATCCTCGTTCTCATCACTCCGACCGACTTCCTGTAAAATGTAGGATTCTGTTAAGATTCCTCTTTTTAAGTGTACAAAGCATTAAACAACCTGTGTTCTGTCATTGTTGGATCTAAAGCCGACCTGCTCTGTCCGTCAGGTATCCGAACCTGGACTTTGGCTGGAAGAGATCCATCGACATCAAGACTCTCAGCTCTTGTCCCGAGTCCTGCAGCGATGAAGCTGACTGTATGCACCAGAGTCTCACCCCCTGTGGCCACCAGGGGACACATACAGCCCCCTGTCCCAGAGACGGCCCCTGCACACAGAACTTGACTAACGGCACGGCCGTCGCCGATGACGGCCACCGAGATGAGCACCTTCAGCAACCTGACAGCCTCCAAGGCTGCAGCTCCTTTGAATCCAAACATGACACTACCTCGGCTCCCATGCAGCCCCCCTTCAGCTCCAGTTCTCCCCAGCCCAGCCATGAATGTACTCGTGCCAATGAAACTACCTCAGACAGCGAGCCAGGAGCCCCTCGGCCTGACCTCACTGTAGCCAGAGACTCCCCCAGGAACCTGGGACCAAACCCAGGCCTGATCCTGCAGGCGCTGACTCTGTCCAATGCCAGCGACGGCTTCAATCTGGAGCGCCTGGAGATGCTTGGAGACTCCTTCCTGAAGCACGCCATCACCACCTACCTGTTCTGCACCTACTCCGACGCTCACGAGGGCCGCCTCAGCTACATGCGCAGCAAAAAGGTGAGGCACACACACTACTTCCTGTCTAAAGGTCGAGCTTAAAAGTTGTAGAATGAACTGCAGCTTCAGGCTGTTCCTGTAATTAAATCCTGATTTATTTGAGTCGTTACCACTTTGTTGTTTGGTTTCCTACTTTGCATTGAGTGTCAGTGTTTAACCCTGTGGTCTACGTGTCCTCCAGGTGAGCAACTGTAACCTGTACCGTCTGGGGAAGAAGAAGGGACTCCCCAGCAGGATGGTAGTGTCCATTTTCGACCCCCCAGTTAACTGGCTGCCTCCTGGATACGCGGTGAACCAGGACAAGAGCAGCACCGACAGAATGGACTCGGTTGAGGTTGGTCTTCTGTCGAGTCCCACGTCAAGGCCAGTTGTTTCTCCCTGTGCTGCGTTTTGATTTGTCCTGTTCTTCGTCCAGGCCAGAGAGGAGCTGGTGTCCAACGGGAGGTCTGGGAATGACTTCGATGACGAGGAGCGGGACGATGAGTGTGAGGATGAGGACGAAGAAGAGCTGATGCTGAAGGACGAGCCGAAGTACGACGTCAACATGGAGGATGATCTGGAGTACTACAAGGAGCACATCCGCTTCATCGACAACATGCTGCTGGGCTCGGGGGCCTTCGGGAAGAAAATCTCTCTGAGCGGCTTCCCCCACTCCCCCAGCCCCGTCTCGAGCTCCTCTCCCTCCATGGAACCCTCCTACGAATGGAAGGCCCCCAAGAAGCCCACTCACCCAGCTGAGCAGGTTCATGTGGCCGAGGAGTTTGACTACAGCTCGTGGGACGCCATGTGCTACCTGGACCCCAGCAAGGCGGGGGAGGAGGACGACTTTGTGGTGGGTTTCTGGAACCCGTCGGAAGAGAACTGCGGCACGGAGCTCGGGAAGCAGTCTATCTCCTATGACCTGCACACGGAGCAATGCATCGCCGACAAGAGCATCGCCGACTGTGTGGAGGCTCTGCTGGGCTGCTACCTGACCAGCTGTGGGGAGAGGGCCGCCCAGATGTTCCTGTGCTCGCTGGGCCTCAAGGTGAGTCGGCATGTCCCTCATATACCTGTACACAACTTTGGAAAAATACTCCTGAGAAACCAGAGCGTCATCCCACAAATGAGGAATATTATTCAGACACTTGGAGAGGACGGTCACTATAGAACTTGTCACCTTCCACCACTTCCTCCAGAACCTGTTCTGGTTTAGACCTTTACTGATTATTTCCATGTAAACATTCTTGATGTGGTGATACAAAATACAGCAAGCATCCTCAAGGTCGTATCTCACTAGGATGTGACGGAGATGAGTTGGTGTCTCAAAATTGCAACATAACAGACAAGTGTCTTGTCACAGTCTCACTGAATTCTTTGTTTGCCACCAACAAGCATGTGATCGCCTTTTGAGCTGTCTTTTAGAAAATCACAGCCTAATTTTGTGTAAACAACTTGCAAAACTACATTTTTAGCCATGCACATATTTGTTGTCCTGTTCCGCCCACTTTTAAAAGGATAGTTTAATCATTTTTGAAGTGATATACATTAGTCCCTTGTTACTTCGTGGTTCGTATATCGCGGACTTGCTTTATTGTGGTTTTTCAAAAAAAGATTGGACATGACACACAATTGGCTGATTGATGGAGGAGCTGCACGACCGGCATGGAATTTTTATTTAAAATAAATTATTTAAAATTATTTAGCACCTGCTGCACATTTGTACAGTCCATACTGCAGAATAAACTTCCTGCTGCAGAGCGGAGAAGTGGGCATGGCCAAGAGTGCTTGCAGCTGGCAAAGACCAGATGACGCAGGGAGCTGAAATCATGACATTCTGTGCTCTTTTAGAGCGTTTAGAGTTCAGAAACATTGTTTAGAATGTTGCAAGAGTGTGGGAAGGGTTTAAAACGTCTTAATATATAAATATATATAAATAATAAAATAAACGACTACTTACTACTTGTATTACTATTCGTACTTGGCGGTTTTTCACTTATCGCAGATCTTCAGGGTATGGACCCCCTGCGATAAACGAGGGACTACAGTACTGTAAAATAGTTACAATTTATATCTTATCAGTTTTCACTTATATCAGTCTCAGAGTATGACAAAATAGGCAAAAGTATTTAAAGGGACAGTTTTAAAAAATAATTTCTCAAGCTTTTACAATGCTCTACACTTTTCCACGATACTGTTTGTTTAGATTGTTGCTATTTTCTTAATCGAACAAAGTTATCTTGCATTGCTGTACGGTTTTTGAATAAAAGTTGTTTTAAATGCCAGAAAAACTACAATAATCTGTAATTTGTTTGGCTAGGGTTCTGCAACCTTTTTGATTAAAAGAGCCATTTCTGCCCCTTCACTCACTAAATGAAACGTGTGCAGAGCTGCAAAACCTGCTACAACTTTGATAATCAACTAGTGGCCCATGGGCCACTGCAAGTTTGTTAGAGGGGGACACGTCTGGCCAGTGGGGGTGACATTATAAAACTAAAAATATATAATGAATTGTAACATTTAATGCTATTTTTAGATTTTAGGACAAAAATGATTTGTAAAGTAGGGGAAAAATACAGTTTACACTGATTTAAAAAAACATTAAAACACCAAGCTCTGCAGGCCTGCGAGGGGAAAAAAAAAAGTTTCTTACTTTGGAAAAAATAAAACAAAAATAGTAGTATCATTCAATTTTTTGCAGAAAATAATGGTAAACAAATCAATAACTTAAAGCAGCCAAAAACTTTTCTGTTGTAGGTCTAAAAAGCAATGCAATTAAAGCTTCAAAGAGCCACAGACGAGGGACTAAAGAGCCACATATGGCCCCAGAGCCGCAGGTTGCAGGGCTACCCCCTTAACCTTGCCTGGATAAAAACTTTTTCCTCTTCCTCCATACTCGGGCTTCAGTTCAGCTGGGTTTGTCAACACCAGAAACTTTCACATAAACAAAAAAACTCATTTGGAATCTGTAAAACTGAGATGAACTGACTGGAAGAATGGAGACAAGAACCCAACATTTAGGTGCTTCTGACTGTTTGTGTCTTTGGTTGACTGCAGGTTTTACCGGTGGAGAGTGCGACCCAGACATCGTCATTAGTTTTGGTGCGGAGCGGTCAGACTCTAACCGTGGACCTGACGTACGGCTGGCTGAAGATCCCGCCCCGCTGCATGCTGAGTCACCCAGACGCAGAGCGAACGTTGCAGCACCTCATCTCTGGGTTTGAAAACTTCGAGAGGAAGATCAACTACATGTTCCAGAACAAGGCGTACCTGCTGCAGGCCTTCACCCACGCCTCCTACCACTACAACACCATCACAGGTCTGTCTGCGCTCCGAGTGACCTTTTGCCTCATGACCTTTGACCTCAGCTCAGTTCTTCCTGTGCCTCCTCAGATTGTTACCAGCGGTTGGAGTTCCTTGGCGATGCAATCCTAGACTACCTCATAACAAAGCACCTTTACGAAGACCCACGGCAGCACTCGCCAGGCGTGCTGACAGACCTGCGCTCGGCGCTCGTCAACAACACCATTTTCGCCTCGCTGGCAGTCAAATACGACTACCACAAGTACTTCAAGTCCATCTCGCCAGAGCTGTTCTACGTCATTGACGACTTCGTGCAGTTTCAGCTGGAGAAGAACGAGATGCAGGGCATGGACTCTGAGGTGAGTCGTGTTTCTGAGAACAAAGGCCTGGAGCCAAAAAGCTGATCAGTCAGCGGGGTTCTGCTTCGTATTCCACGGAGTAAAACTGAAGGCATGTGTGGTGGATTTGTCTGGAAATGACTTCCTTGGCACGAGATCAGCTCTTTGTTGTGCCTGAGAGGTATTTTCTGCCTCAAGAGCAGCAGATGTAAACATAGAAGGCTGAAAGAAAGAAAGCAAACTTTGTGGTTTCATGGCGTCGCATGACTGAATGTTCCTGCGTCCTCTGCACAGAACCGTGTAGTGGCTGCTAATGTGGTAAGATTTAAAGAGTTGTGGATCGGGACAGAAAAACAAAACGGGCGTGTGTGGATCCTCATTTAGAATATGGAATGAGTATTTAGTTTTGATTTGTTTTTTTTGTTTGTTTGTTTGGTTTATTGTCATTTCTAAGAACAAATATGCTGGGACGTCAGTGATTTCCTGAAAGTTCAATCTCTGTTTTTACAATTTTACATTTAGTTTCTGTTCAGAGGTTGAGAGTTCCTGTTGACACCTTGATGAGCTCACTGAGAACTCAAAGAACAAGATTTAAGGTCATCTGTCCGGGGTTTAGTAATAGTAGTAGTAAGTACCGTATTTTTCACCCTATAAGTCGCAGGGGTTTTTGCGTGCATAATTTGCATGCCCTACGACTTATACGCCAAAGCGAGGTGTTTATGAAATTTTCCCCAGAGTTTTCAAACCAATTTTTTGCTGAGATATGACTGTTTTCATTCATACTGACTGAAAATATTGAATACTATCATTTTCAGCCACTAGATGGCACTCGAGTAGTATGGTATGCCGTTGTGTCATGTAATAGGTAAAAGGGGCTATTAATGACACAATCGGCTTTCCAAAGCCTGCCACCTTCATCCAGCTCGCCTGGAGCAAAATCATTTTCATTTCGCTGCGCTGCCCCTCTGAAATGCAGCTAATTTGACCATTGAAGTGCATTTATTAAGTAAAAGTTCAACGGAGACACACCTTTACTATAATGTCGAGCAAACAAATGATTGTTTTAGGTGGTTATCTTGTTAAATTTCGACGAAACGAGCAGCGTTCCTCCTTCCTGAGTTCCTCCCTCTGCGTGCTCCCGGAGGTCCGAGGCAGCGAATACTTTTGAAATGCAGCTGATTGGACCGTCATAGTGCATTTATTAAGTTAAAAGTTCAACTGAGACACACCTTTACTATAATGTCGAGCAAACAAATGATTGTTTTAGGTGGTTATCTTGTTAAATTTTGAAGAAACGCGCAGCGGGTGCTCCCATGCACACGCCTGCTTCCGCATATCGGCTTTTGAAATGCAGCTGATTTGACTGTCAAAGTGCATTTATTAAAGTTATACTGAGATAATCTTGTTAAAGTCCTCCCGTACACGATCCCACGGCCACCATTTGGCAGCCAATCGATTTTTGGCACAAAATTTCCGGGTTGTCAGCAGTAACCGAGACACGTCAGCGCTGACGCATAATAGTTGCGTCATATTTGTTTTTTTACCACTTCATTAGACATAATTGGACTGATGTGAATTATAGGGCGGTGCGACATGTACGGCGGAAAATACGGTAGTTCACTTACAGCAAAGGGGTCCCTAAAAGGTTTGCCAAAGGTTGCCAATTTCCTTGTGTGAGTCACAGAGACTTGCTGTCTTTTTGCTTAAACTTTTAGCATTATTAAAAATTTATGTGACAATTTTTGTCTCAAAACACTTGAGTTGTTGCCAACGACTCAAACCCAACTTGATGCAGTTTTGGTGATTCCTGAGCGTTAGAGCTGTATTTCAACTGCTGCTTCACTGGTTGCTCCGACTCCACGCTCACTCTAGTTTTATTTAATTATTGGTCGAGTTTGAGAGTTGCTGGGGGTCCTGTTTCAGGTTTTGGTTGTTAGGTTTAGTTTTGGGGATCTTAAGTTTAGGGAAGCCACTCAAATGGAACGGTTAAATCCTTGGCTTTTTTAGGCGTTCTCCGTCCATTTCTTGTTTGGTTTAAAAGTTATCTTTCAATTATCATGATTTAAAACAACTTCCATCGTCTTAACTCTATAGGTTATGTACTTTTTGAGCTATTCCTTGAAAAACAGACCATAAAACATACAAAGGTGGACGTTGAAGCTAACGTGCACAGTTTAGGATAAAGGTTGTAAAGCTGTGCACAAAACATAGGCCGTGATTTTCAAATCACAAGGCATGATTTGGTTGCAAAAACTAAGATTTCAGTAAGGCTGCAACCTAAGACTGTGTTTCAGTTTTACCTGGTCGAGCTGCTCTGCTCCTGGTTAAAGTGACTCAGAGCCCAGTGGATCCTGTGAGGTTTATTTAAGTTTACTATCATATCTCATGTCCTGCTTGTGTTTTTGTCCCAGCTGCGACGTTCTGAAGAAGACGAGGAGAAAGAGGAGGATATCGAGGTCCCGAAGGCCATGGGGGACATTTTTGAGTCCCTGGCTGGAGCCATTTACATGGACAGCAGGATGTCCCTGGAGACCGTGTGGCAGGTGTATTATCCAATGATGAGGCCTCTCATAGGTGAGACCTTAACACTTGTCTGGATGTTTGAAAACAGTCATTTTCGTCTCATCGTTCCTCTTTCTCCTCCAGAGAAATTCTCTGCCAATGTGCCACGCTCTCCTGTCAGGGAGCTTCTCGAGATGGAACCAGAAACTGCCAAGTTCAGGTAGGAGGACGCGCACGTCTGGATGTTAAGCGCACATCATGGAGAGGATGTTCCGTCCATGCCACAGATTTGTTCAGTCTGAGAAGGGGTGGGAGATCAAATGATCAGGGGGTGAAGGATTAGAGATTGTTGACGATTGACCAAAGCTTTGACCAACCCAAGCTAACGTTAGCGTATCACTTTAGCTAACCAAAGCTAACATATGCATTATATTTCAGCTAATTTAAGCTAACATTAGCTTGTCATTTTGGCTAACCTGTAGCACAGGAGTGGTATATTAACCCATCTGTCTTGTTTGCAGCCCTGCAGAGCGCACATACGACGGGAAGGTGCGTGTGACGGTGGAGGTGGTCGGGAAGGGCAAGTTCAAAGGAGTGGGCCGCAGCTACAGAATCGCCAAGTCGGCGGCGGCTCGACGAGCGCTGCGCAGCCTCAAAGCCAATCAACCTCAGGTCCAAAACAACTGAGCTGTGAGCTCGCAACATTAGCACCTACCGGAGCCCACAGCGTGGCGTCCTGCAGCCTCCAACAGGAACGGGCCGTGAAGACGCCACAGCAGAACACGCTGAGCTCACATCACATCGTTTCATCGTTTCGTTTGCGCAGACACAATCTTTCCTTTCTGCTTCGCATGATCACATGACTGCTTTACTGTCGGTGTGTGGACGAGCCCAGGTGTGCTGCTGCACCTGAGACCAGCCTCATCGTAGTGCTTAGTCTGAACGAACTGAAATCGGAGGAAGAAGAAACGCTGGTTCTGCTCGGGGTGAGACGATTCTGATACCACTGCAGCTCCTGCCGCTCCGTCTCCTCCTCTGACGGCGCTCCTCATCAGATTTGCACTTATTCCATCGGTTTTCTTCACGAACACGTGGTCACTTTGACGCCAAATCATCTTCGTAGCGGAGTGAACGTACCTGAAAACTGTAGACTCTTAATGAAGCCTCGGAACGCCGAGGCCATCCCTCGTGTCCGATAGGAATCCCAACATTCCCAGTTACTGTAGTTTCCCAGCAGCGCACTTTGTTACATGTTGTTGTAGCTTTTGTAGGAACAACAAACGGCTTTTTATTAATGAGCGGTGGCGCGTTGGAGGCGTCGCCATGGAGACTTTCGAGCTGAACCATCAGTCAAGCCGGGGCATGGTTTGTTGGCTGTTGCCATGGAGACGTGGGTGACATCAGACTGACTTGTCACACTCAACATGGGGCAGAGTTTGGTGGCTGTTGCCATGGAGACATGGGTGGAATCGATTTTAAAATGTCATGTCAATATTGCGAGTGGTGAGAATTGTTACTGTGGAGATGTGGGCGGAGCCAGATCTCGTGCTGCAGATGTTGAGGTGTGTTCCTGACGCCGAAACAAAGCTAAAACACGTGTGATGGTCTGAATCGATTCCTGAGAAAACCAGCTTCTTATTTTATTTTATTTCATTTCCTGATAATTGTTGCTTCCTGCTTCATGTCGTCAATAAGCCCATTTCTTCACGTGAATACCTCAGTTAATTGCATGCATTCTTGTTCTTCTCTTTTTGTTTGGTGCTATGTTTTTTTGTATTAAGCTTGAAATTCTCATTTTTTTGCACTGTAACTATGATACCTCCTTTATTTTGTTTGGTTGTCTGTCGCTTCATGACTCCTCCCCCTCTGACAGCGTGTGTGGGGGGGGAGCAGGGGCAGGCCCGCTGTTAATTTGCAGATGTGTTTGTAGGAGCAGAGGGTTGACGGAGGTAATCGGGGGTGCACTCTCGGATCCGAGCGGAGACGTTTGTCCGCGTGGTTTCTACCTCAGCTCCGTGACACAGGGCGGCGCTCGCTGCAGTCGTGTTGCTGTGAAACGGAAGCGTGCGCCTTCTCTGGGACATCGTCCTCTCGTTAACGTTTCAAGTAACATTTTTGCAGTCTGGACGGTGGCCTAGTGGGCTCAAGACACACAGACAGCTGCTCTGCGAACACAAAGAAACAGAAAAGAAACCCAAATGTTTCATCCTGGTCAAAACATTTCAAATGTATTTACATTCCTGTGAAAGTGATTAGAATAAATTAATTATGTCGTTAGCCTGGGGCTAGTTGTAAACTCAAAATTGTGAGAAAGTAGACGGAACAACCACCGTTTGAGCGGCTTATATTTTATTTACAAATGGTTTTATTTACACCCGGCCCACGTTAGACCCGCTTCAGCAGTTGGCCCATCTGTTTATGGTTCAGTCTGCTGAGGTTCACTTCAGAAATGAAGACAGGCAGATGTTGCTTTGCAGAACAGCTGTCTGTTTTGGGGTTTCCTGTAAAACTGAGGCAGATCCAGTCTCTCGTGTCGTGGCTGTAACTCACCAGCTTGCACGTTGGAACAAACACACATTATGAACCATGAACTCTGCTCCTTGTTCTTCGGCTCGGTCCGGCAGAGTGCAGCCCGTGGTTACCTCCAGCAGGAAGTCCCACACACACCGACTGAGGCGCACAAGACGCAGAACCTGAAACATGCAGCGGCGCATCAGCGTCCATCAGGTTTCAGTTTGTGTCAGAGGGCGTGTGTCGACCGTTTCCTCTCCTGCTGGCTTTTATTTTTCTTTTCCTTGTTGAACATGTAGCACAAAGAGCATTGCACTTGGGCGCCACATTTTACCTCATGTCAGAGTGAAAGGGAGCCGTCGGAGGAGAGAATGGACCGCCGGTGTTACGGTGCGCACGGCGTTCCTGCGTGTCGTCCGTTAAGAACGGTCACACGACCCGCTGCGTGAAGAGGTGCTTCACACGAGTTCTGTCGTGTTCCGTTTGGATCTGAGCAGCTTAAAGGGGAAGACTCACTGCTGTGACGACAGGAAGGGTCAGCGTCTCAGAACTTGTCTCCATTTCACTGCAGCTTTGCTCCGTTTCCACACAGCGTCCGGTTTGAGTCTGTGCCGCCGGACGTTTGGCTGAAACACTGATTTTTAAACTTAAAGGTGATCATTTACGGTTCTTTTTTTTGGTTCTCCCAGTAAATTATTGGTCTTGTTGTTTTATTATTATTATTATTATTTTTTTGCCAAGCTCATCTGCTACATCCTTCCACCTGTTAAAAAAAATGTAAGAAGTAATTTTTTTCTTTCGTTAAAAGCTCATCTGATTACGTAAAATAACAACAACAAAAAAAAACCCCACCTGAGTCGAGTTCTGAATGTGTTTCTGGTCAGCTGTGTGGAAACGAGGTGTTTGAGGACTTTTGTTAATTCCGATTGGATGCGGCAACCTATGGAGTTTTCTGAGACGCTCTGATTTCTGCAGCTTCTGCTCCGACCGATTATGTTTACGTGTTTTGATTCATCCGTGTTGCTGAAATGCATCGCAGCGTTTCGTTCTCTCATCCTGGACCTCAGTCACCGAACAAACTCGTAAATAATGTTTTTATTTGTTTTTAGTTTAATTAAGAAGATCAAATAATCTGGCTGGAATCGGACTCAGAATCTTCCTCAGCTTCCTGCAGGCGGCACAAACTAAATGCTTTTTATATCCTCGTATCGTCACGTCTGACCAGCTGCTCATCACCGTTAGATCAACGTTACTTCAGGGTTTGAGCTTCTTCTTGTTGAAGCTGCAGCTGTTTTCCTCGGAACGTTTTAGCATGTTTTATAAAAGCCGACTCTTAAGTAGAGATGTTTAAAACCAAATGTTTGAGATTAAGCTGCGAGGTTCTGTGACTGAGGGCCAGGAGGTGGCAGCGGTCGCCTGCGATCTTCAGCAGCAGGATGTCTTTACTTCAGTATTTAAAGTTCCAGGAGCAGAGTCCAACAGGAAGTGACCCTCATGTGATGTCACTCTGTTTCCTGTGATGGGTTTCCCCTTTACGAGCTGAGCGAACAGCAGCGGGGTTCTGACATGGCTGATCGCAGCCCTGAGGAACGCCTGGCCCGTAACACCGAGTTGCAGTGGTCTGCACCTTATCGATCAGAGACCTTCACGTTGGGTTTTTCTTGGACGTTTCTGTTTGTTGTTTCTAATTGTAGCTCCGTGTATCTCCAATAAAGTTCTGGTATGATCATTGGTTCGGACTGTGTGTGCTGATGGAGTCTTATCAGATCAGAACTGTCCAGTCTGACAGCTGCTGACAGAAAGCTCCTCCGTCGGTTCTGTTTCCACTCACACGGCTGCTGGTTCTGAGGCTCGTCAGCAGCACCCGCTTTATTGGCTCGAAGCACGCCGAAGGTTCACCGCAGCGGCTTTATTGGGCCCCGGGGAGCCAGCAGGGAGCAGGTTCACTGAGCTGAACCCTGTCGGTGTTTCTGGACTGACTGCAGGTTCTGATGGAGAGGCTGTCCAGCTGCTGCTCTCTGATCGGGTTTACCAGTGGAAATCAGAAGTTAAAAACTGATTTAACGTGAAAACGGGAAGCGATTTAGTGATTCGAGAAAAGAGAATTGTACAAAATAAAACGTTACAGGAAGAGAAAATATCCATTTAATCAGCCTTTGAATTTTTAAACTTTTTCAAATAAAATGTAAACTTTCCTCCAGTCAATGTTTTTACCTCAGATCTTTACATATTTAGAGATAATTTGTTCTGTTTGAGTTCTTAAATCTCTAAGTTTTACAGACAAGTTTGACCCCTTTTAAGAAAAAAACCCTCGAAGTTCAGTGAAATGACCCGAATTGACCAAAGTAATAAAACATAACCAAAAATGAACAAATGAAAATCATATATTTCTTTTGAACACAAAATACAATTAGCAAACTATAATATAGACTAAATAGAATTTTAAAATGTCCAGTTTATTGTTCAAAAGATTTATTTTAAAAACTCAATGAAGCAGCTGTGTGAAGGTGGACTACGCCAAAACTTGAAATACGTCCAGAACTTCCACGGTTCTGATCCGGTCAGTGGAAAACAGCTGACTTTCATTTGATTGTCCGTCTGCGTGTTATTTTATGAAACGTTACGGTGCACGGTTCCAAAAATGATGAAAAACAAACTTCTCTGAAAATATTTAAGAACAAAAATGGGATCGGTTCACAGACTTTCCAGGATTTTCCAGAACTTTGGAAGTCCGTTCTGTTGGAGAAACAGCAGAGTGTGAAGTTCTGACTGTACACTGAAACAAACTGAACTGTGTGTGTGTGTGGGGGGGGGGGGGGGGGGGGGG
>JARVLU010000624.1:20664536-20678999 GCA_031762415.1 Simpsonichthys santanae | reverse complement strand
TAATTCAATAAAGGAAACTGTGTATTTAAACAATATAAATATAAAAAGGCAAAAAGAAAGAGAAATCTGTCATTAATCTAACAAAAAAAGGAATTTTGCCCCCCCCCCCCGGTTGGCATAATGGTTTAGTCCAATGTGTATGAGGAACAAACAGCGCCAGTGGGGTCATTTTAATTTTAAATTTTAGCTACTATTTGTAAATTTAATGCTTTAGTCACCATTATGGTAAATTTAGCTTTTAGCTACAGTTTTGCCAGTTTTAGTTGATATTTTGCAAATTTTATCTTTAAAGTTAAAATATTTCTGATCGTTAGTAATCAACCAGAAACGGATCATGGGTGCACAATGATCCACATGTGAGGCCCTTTGTCCTTAAATCTGTTTGAAAAAAAAAAAAAAAAAAAGTCCACAAGTGGTAAACGTGAATACACGTGCACAGCAGAGGTTTCCCAGCATGCTCCTGGGCTCCTGAGTGATTCTGCAGCAGCGGCTCTGACAGCTCTGACAGAGGTCTGATATTATTTTCTGGGGGGTGAAATGACGGCCCTCCACAGCCATCAGCGTCAGAGCGGCTCTCCGGGTGTCCATCAGCAGCTACACACGAGTGAAAATAAAACCTGAGAGCAGAAAAACATTCTAAAAGGATGTTTTTGATGTCGGAGTGGCCGGACGATTGGCCTGTCAGCGTCTGGAAGTGACATCCGTGTGATTACCTTTGCATTAGAGGGATGATGAGGGCCTTACAACTCAGGAGGCTTCAAAAGGAGACGAGACACACAACGGCTGCGAATGGACGACTGTTTATCTGAAGCTTAAATATTCCAGCTTCCATAAAGCTGCTGAGGTGTGCGGCAGCAGCAAACACTCAGCTGGACTAAAAAAAAAAAACACCTTTCATTTGCTGAACAAAGGTGACAGCTTTATTGAAAAAAGTCAATTTCATTGAAATTAAGAGTCAAAATCTCTGGTGCAAACAGGAAAGAATGAAGAGACAAAGCTACATTTGCAAACTGCTGCGTTGCTGGACTGACGTCCCAAAGATGGACTGAAGGACCAGCCCGTCCAGACCTGCTGCAGTCAGAGCGCGCTCAGTTTGGACAGTCAGCTGAACCTTCTGCAGGAGTCGCCACAGTGAGCGAACTCGTACAACGGATGTAGCTGTTGTTTTAGACCGGATGCCCTTTCAACCTGGGCTCGAACCTGCAGCCTCAGCTTAATGAGACTGCAGCACCGACCACTGGGCTACAGTGGCATCGATCATCTAGATGAAAAAATATGAAGTTTTAGCTGATGCATTATGGATTTTTACATTATATCAGCAAGTTTTTTGTGTTTTTAATCACATTTGTAGATTTAAATCAGATTCATTCCCACTTTTCTCATAAATTTACAGGATTTTCTGAGCTGTTCATGAAATGTCATCGTTCAAAAAGTCATAATTTGTCCTGAAACAACCAAACTATAAACTTCTCCAATGAGGATATCTAAACATGGTTTTTGAGCATTATTATTGGACTCCAGTTACAAATGGACTCAAATGATCTGAGCTTTCTGTTTTTCATTCCGACTCCCCTGGAAACAGACGGTTTAGAAAAACATGCGTTGTTTTATGAATTCCCTACTGCACTTTAATTTCTCTCCCCACAAATCACATACGTTTTGTGTTTCCTGAGATAAAAACCTGCGTGCATTAAAAAAAGGATTAAGTGTTGCATGAAAAAACTCTGCTCTGGTTTCCAGCTGACATGCGATAACTCTCGGTGGGATTTTTTTATCCACTTAAAGCGAAGCTTTTCAACAAGCAGAGTTATCAGCGAGAGTCCACACATCACAGCCGTGCACGCTGCGTGGCAGGACGGGTCATTCATCGAATGATGCTGACGGTCACGTCCAAAGACCTCGTTAAAATTCCTCAGACGTCAGGACATTTTCACTCAGTCACATGTGTTTTGTGAATTAACCCCAGCATGATTTGTTAGTTTCGGTTTCCTGTTAAACAGCAGTTTTTACTAAAACTGTCCCCCCAAAAATAAAAAAACAAAACAGTGAGTGTTCTTAGAACAACTTGAGATGCAACACGCCAAATCTGAACGTTTTCTGGCTCCTGCAAGACAGAGCATTGGATTTCTGACACCTGTAAGACAGAGCAGAGGGTTCATGACATCTGTAAGGAGAAACAAAGGATTTCTGGCTCCTGTAAGACACAATGAAGGGTTTTTGGCACCTGTAAGACAGAGCAGAGGGTTTATGACACCTGTATTTAGGGACAAAGGGTTTCGGACACCTGTAAGACAGAGCTGAGGGTTTTTGACACCTGTAAAGAGGAACAAAGGTTTTATGGCTCCTGTAAGACAGAGTGGAGGGTTTTTGACACTTAAAAGGCATAGCATACACTTTCAGACATATGTAAGGAAGTTAAAAGATTTTCTGGATCCTGTAAGACAAAGCAGAGGGTTTATGACACATATAAGACAGAACATAGAGTTTCTGACATCTGTGAGGTGGAACAAAACTATTTTGACTCCTGTAAGACAAAATAAAGGGTTTTTGGTATGTGTAAGACAACATAGGGTGTTTAATTAGGTACAAAGGGTTTCTGACACCTTCAAGACAGTCGGAGAGTTTCTGACACCTGTAAGACAGAGCAGAGGGTTTCTTACATCTTTAATGAAGTACAAATAATTTCTGGCTCCTGTAAGACAGAGCAGAGGGTTTTAGACATTCGTAGGGAGGAACAAAAGTTTTCTGGCTTCTGTAAGACAAAGCGGAAGATTTCTGACACCTGACAGACATAGTATAGGGTTTCTGACATCTGTAAGGAAATACAGAGGTTTTCTGGCTCCTGTAAGACAGAGCAGAGGGGTTCTGACACTTTTGAGACCGAGCAAAGTGTTAGGACACCTGTACAACAAAACCATGTGTTTATGATACTCGTGAGACCGTGCAAAGAGTCCATGACACCTGTAAGACCGAATGAAGGGTTTCTAAATCCTTTGAGATGGAGAGAAGGAGTTTTGGATGCTGCGAGAGTAAGCAACTGCTTTCTGACATCTGTATACCCAATTTAAGTGTTTTTGATGCCTTTAAGACCAAGCAAAGGGTTTCAAACATGTTTAAAACTAAGCAAAGGGTTTCTACAACCTGTGACTTTGCTTGAAATAATGTTTTTGAAATCTGTAAGAGTTGCTGATAAATGTGAGACCAAGTGAAGAGTGAAACAAAGTGTGAGGTTTCTGACACAGACGAGATTCAGTCAAAACGTTCTGACGCCTGTAAGAATCAACGAAGGGCACGCCAAGACTGAACAAACGGAGAAAGGCTCTTGTTCTTCCATCAGTCCGTTTATGTTTGAAACAAACAAATAAATAGAAAACAAAACAACAAACTAAATCAAACCCTCCCTCTGCAGCATCTGCTCTGCCTCACATGAAACTTCCATTGTCAGTAAAATAACGTTGGAAAATGACCTGCAAGGTGGTGGTGGTGGGGCGGGGGGGTGGGGGGGTGGGGGGAGACAAAGGAAACAGAGAGAAGTAATCTGAATGTTTACAAACTCCAGGCCCCCGCAGCTGATGAGAAGCGTCTGCAGCAAGGAGATGACCTCGGACATCAGCTGATCCTGCCTGTCAGTCTGCTGTCAGGGCCAATCCACCACATGAGGCTCAGGGTTGGCTCTTGAACAACCTGATCATCATTATAAACACGAACAAGTCTATAAATCTGGGCATTATAACTCAGAACACAATAAATCCAGCAGAGTTGTTTTGGTTCGTTCCTTCGGCTCATGTTCTCCTTCACTCAGGAGGTGTTGGCCAAATCCATTGTGGGTATTTGGATTGGACCACTCCGCCGAGCGCTGCTTGGATTTCTCCTCTCCTGCCATTACGTGCATTTATTTTCTGATGGGAGCACTTTAAAGCTGCAGAAAAAGGCTGGATGTGTGTGAATCTGTGTGCGACTGCTGACCCCCCCGGCCTCGGAGCTGCTGTGACAGAAGACACCAGCGCCTCAGTCTGACAGTAAACATCTGATCTGTGTTTTCAGGCCTAATCCTCACAGAATAATCCTGTTTTTACTGGAACTTGTAAAGCGCTTACAGGCTCCAGCAGCTGGTTATTAGCCCCAGCTGCTCGACGCTGGATGATTTTATGGGATAGGAAGGAGCTTCTTCCTCCTGCAGCAGCAGAGGTGACACACTGAGCCCGGTTCTGTCAGGTCCACCTGAGATCCGTCATTAGAAACATACAAACAGTCTAAAAGGCTTTAAAAGGGCAGGAGAAACTTCATTTTCACTGATGAACAATATTCGTTTCATGAACTCTATGGCTCGCGTGTTTACACTTTGTGACCTTTGACCCTTGATCACCTGTAAAAGCTTCATTCCGATCCAAAGAACTTGTGGGATGTTTTCTGCCTCTCGCTGCCTCGTCTCTCGGCTCAGAACCGTGTAAACCAGGAGTGCTCGCCGACGGAGGGGGGTAATCTTCAACGGCGCAGCGAAGACGACCCTGAGCTGCGGCGATTAGGAAGGAATGCTGATTTGTCTCTTCTCGGGCCTCATCACCGCTAATGCCCGGACCTTCGTGGCCTGGAACATAATTCAGACGAAGTGGTCCCACTTTGAGCCCATCCATCCCCTCCCGTCCCCGCTCCGCTGATTTGGAGCTAAATCACAGCTGTCAGTGTAGTAGCAGCCCTGATTAAAGTTCAGGGGTTTAATAGATCATTTTAAATATCTCCCCCCCCACCTCCCCTTAAATTAACGGGCCCTCCCCAGCCGATCCACCTGAACCCCTGCCCTGAGTGCATGGCAGTTTTCAGCCGTCGCGGGCCGAGCCAAGTCCGGCCTCGTGGTTCCTGCCTATTCCCCCAGGACGCGTCTCTGCAGGCCTGCACCAACATTCTCAGCTGTGTTTAATCTGCTCTGAGACAAGCTGGCGATGAGAAAACACGAAGGCACACACACAAATCTGGAAAATCCTGGACAGTTAGCGTTTTTTCTTTTATTTTTTTAGTTCGCTCGGCTCAGCTGGAGCCTGTCCACAAACGCCACTAACGTGCACGCCAACCACGCGCACGCCCACCGGACCCCGCCTCCAATTAATGGCGCTTAACTGTTCTAATCACACTTCAGCACATTAATCCTATTTAGGCCGTGAAAGCGGGCCGGGATGACCGGCATGTGGCCTTCTTCCACTGCCACCGCAGAGCAGATGAAACCCAGAAGTGGCTGCGGGCCTGTGAGTCAGTGTGCACTCTCCCTGAACCAGGCCCTTCAGCCCTCCTCCTCCTCCTCCTCCTCCTCCCCTCTGCAGCTCAGACCCACAATTTATAGAATGATGCTGATGCCTTCACTCACAACGCGTCCCTGCAGAGTTTAATAATTACCTCGCTGAGGTAACAGAGGAAGTGCATGTTTCTTTTCCCCCCTGATTGTTCTGGGTTATCGAGGACTCGCTCACAGAATCTTATCAGTTTGACATCCTGAGTCACCTGGACGGCCAATCCATCTGCAGCGCCCCCCAGAGGAGGGTCATGACTCAAACACTGTAGTTAAAGACGGCTCTTTTGGCAGTTGGGAGTGACTCTCAGCTACTTCCACACCAGGCTGTAACTCAAAATATGAAAAATTAACTGAGCCAAGATCTTGATTTGGCTCAACTCCGACAGTAAATCAGCTGTAGGTGATTATTTCCTAAAAGTTTTATCAAAACCACGTGCGGTTCATGAGATATTTTGCTAACAGTACAGACATTAGCGCAAACTTAACCTGCAATGAACATGTTCTGCCGCAACACGAGTTCTGGGTCCAAAATCAAAGTTCTGGGAGAGCTCCAGACTGGCAGCGGCCGAGGTGTTCAGCGCCCCCCTGGGGTTCCTCCTGGAAAGTCCTTGAAAAATCACAGATCTGACTTCAGCTGGAGCTTTGAAAGCATTACAGCCGGGGGTCCAATTAAATCTGCCGGGTAATTGAACCCTGCAAAGCAAACATCGTGTCAGAACCGGGCTTTTAACGGGCCTTCGGTGGAGCTGCGGGACACTAATTGAGTTCTGGAGGTGAAGCTGGCAGTGGGAGAAAACAAACAAACGAGCTGGAAGCTGAGGGAGTGACATCACTGGGCCCGAACACAGCATGAGGCCCGTTGATGTCATGGGAGCTGCCGCCTCTTCAGAACCAGATCACTGGGTCAGACACGCTTTAATTAATCACATGCTAATCAGTGTTGTCATGCAGGACAAGTTCTGCTCCCAAACCCGGGAGGAAGAAAGCAGAAGTGATCCAGAGGACGTGGGAGGGTTCTGGTCCGTCTGCAGAGTCCAACTTGAACCGTTTTCTTCAAACTCGACTTCTGTCGTTTGAATCTGGAGGAAAAAAATCAGGCTGGAAGTTTGAAAGTTGTTTGGGTCATGTCTGATTTAACGCCTGGGGCTAAAAACACAACAACAACAACAACAACAACAACAACAACAACAACAACAACAACAACAACAACAACAAAACTAACATTAGGACAGAGTTTTAAAGAACACAAGACTAAAATGTTTGTTTCCTTAATAAAAAAATACACCTTGAATGACTTTAACATAAAATATTTTGGTAAACTTCAATGAACAGGACACTGGTTGATCCCTCCATCCATCCATCCATCCATCCATCCATCCATCCATCCATCCATCCATCCATCCATCCATCCATCCATCCATCCATCAATCCATCCATCCATCCATCCATCCATCCATCCATCCATCCATCCATCCATCCATCCATCCATCATCTTGCAGGACACTGGTTGAGATGAGACAACATGTTAATATTTTTAGACTAAAAGTTTTTGCCACAAAGTCTTTTTTTTTATTTTTTAGATTTTAGTAACAGATATAAATAAAAACCTGATCAACATTCATATATATTTTTTGAAAAACAAACAAAATATTTATTAGATTTCCTATGTCAAACTCTTCACACAGATATGAAATTAACTTTACATGAGCCAGCACATGACTACGTCAGTTGATGACCTGAATGGAGACACCTGTACAAAAATAACGAGTGGGAACAGGTGAGAGTGGGCGGAGCAAGAGCTGAGGAGCAGAGCCTGACATGAGGAGAAATGACTGCTGGCCCAGGGGGTGCGTGCACCAAGACCAGACAAATGAAAACACAAGGACCAGGAGTGGACACAAGCATCACAAACAACAGAAAACAAACATGACAACAAAAAGACCAGACAACATGACAAGCAAACAAAAAGCAGATCATGACAAAAGCTACAGTTTCTCAGAGTCTGTCTTCAGGATTTAATAGGACATTAGAGTGAAACTCCTTTATATATTAAAAAAAAAAAACATTAAAATTGTATTTCTAAATGAGCAAAACCAATCTAATGAACACATGGGTCCCATCAATAATAAGGAAACAACAAAAAATAGTCATGACATAAGTCTCTTTTTTGCCCATCAGTTCATCCTTCAGTTTAATTGCAGACTTTCTAGAAGTGTTTAATATTTTGACGTTGCTTTCATCCCTGATTTTTTATTATTATAATATACGTAGTCGTCTTTTCCCCATATAACAAGAATTATGTCCTTCTGATATCAAACAACACGTCCCTTCAAATCACTGGACCTTTGTACAATAAAACTAAAAGTGCTTCTTTACCGAGTCTAAATAAAAAAAGGCTCTTCACACATATGGAGTCGCAAAATCTTCTTATTCCAGAGAAGTTTCTGTAGCAGCTCTAATCACTCCTCAGAGCCAAAATCTCCATCTTCCCCAAATAAAACAGCTCAAAGTTCAGAGTGATTTGAGTTTGAAATAAAACACTGTGTTCTGTGAATGTCTTCGTAATTGTTGAGATAAATGTGCATTTTCATGCATTCATCATGCATCGTCGTCTTTACTGAGCGTGATTGTGAATGATAAATGGTTCCATGTAGTCATTTTTACTGCGACCAGTCAGTGAGGAACAGAATGAACTGGTTGTTTTGATATCCTCAAGGGTTGATTGATAGGATATTGATATGATAGGGTTAATAAGATGTGGTGACACTTCTCAGGCAGAGTCACTCAGATCCACTCCTTCCTGTCTGCAAGATGAAGGCTCGGACGTGGAGGGAGCTGAGGCCTTGAAGTATTACTCTACACCAACCAGTTTATTTATAAAGCGCCTAAAAAACAGCATCAAGGATGTCCAAAGTGTTGAACAATAAATAAAAGCAAATGAACAAAACAAGCACAGGACAAATGATAAAACACATAAGAAAGAAAACAAACATATAAATCAATAAAAGCACAATAAGATCTAAATCATCGTGGTAGGTCAGGGAGTAAAAGTGTGTTTTTAAATGAGATTTGAATACGAGGGGGGCAACCCAGTCCAGAGTTTTGGATCTGCAGCAGAAAAATCGGGTCTTCAGAACCATTAAAAGAATCGGATCATGAAGCAGTTTAGTAAGAGGAGACAGAACTGATAATATTAGAGAGAAATGTCCCTCAGACATCAACCCTCCTGCTGCCCTTGGGTCAAAGGCCTCGTGGTTTAAAGGCCTCTTGGGTCATTAGGCCAACGGGAGGAACTCTGAACAGTTCAGTCTGAGGTTTTTCCACCTGGACTTCAAGGTTTGATCCAATCTTTGCCTCTCAAGTCAAACTTTTTAAAGTCTGCAGGTGTTTCTCTGTTTTGGGCTGAACGAGCTGCAGTGTGAGGTGCAGCCAGCTGGTGGCGCTGACTCACACAGAGGGGAAACTAAACCATGAAGAAGAACAAGAAGAACTGGAGTCCAGGGCCTGGACCCCTTCATGTTTGTTCAACTAAATCAGCCGATTCATTATGTGAGGAACTGATTTACAGAACTTCCTCTCTGAGCAAACAGCAACAACAAACACAATTAGAGAAATTTAAAATGCTTTTTATTCTAAACGAGAATAAAACCCTGTAGGAAACTTGACTCGTGACGAACTGAAGCAGAGGCCCCTTCATCTTTTGGACCTCAGCTGAAATGAACCGACGGGGCATCTGCACTTCCTCCGTGCGGAGAAACGTGCGAGCTGAAAAGCTCTGAAGTGATTTTTCCCTCTCGGAGTGGAAAAAGGTTCACACACGGTCTGAGAATGCCTCTTTGTTTCCTGCTTCTTCCACAGCCGCCACTTTAAACTGTGCAGAATAAATAAGCTGGCAGCAGGGAAACAGAGCAGAGCCAGAGTCCTCTGGAGAACCGCCGTCCGCTCGTCATCGAGAGTTTGGAAAAGGGTCCGCGAGTGTGAAAAATGGGTTCACACGGGTTTGATAGAGACGAGCGAAGCCTGAAACGTCTCGTAAAACGTAAAGGAGCTTTAATCAGGCGTGAAGTTTAGCGGTTTGTTTCTAGATGTGAGCAGAGGAGATGGACCCCAGCTCGGCCTGCTGATGGAAACTGTGGAACACGTTTCATGGAACTGGATCAGAGGGGTCGGGAGGAACCGGTTTCTACCATCAACTGTCAGTGTGGTCCACCGCCGCCGGCTAATCAGCTCCACAACTCAACGTTTGTCCCAAACGTTGGTTCTGTCCAGCTGGACCGGATGAGACGGCTGCACGGCTCAAACTCCTCATCTTTAATGTTGTTTTCAGTGACTATGAGCCTCTGAGCCTATTGCAAATACAGTATTACGCGTTGCATCTCTTGTTTGTAAGGTACTGCAAAGTTTGCTTTTTTTTTTTGCATCAAAAGATTTGAGTTCTCTCGACAAAACTGCAAAAAAAAAACATGAAAACATAAAATAATGACAAAAGAAAAAACGATGCAATGCGGTAAAAGTGACAAAATGTTTAAACATGACATTTTTATGGAATGGAAACCATAACCTTAACCCTTTTCAGGTTGTTGGGGGGTCAGTGGTGCCCACATTCAGCAGTCACTGTGTGAGAGGCAGGGGACACCCTGGACAGGTCTCCAGTCCATCACAGGGACACAACAATCATTCACTCTCTCACCTATAGGGACAATTTGGAGTTACCAGTCAGTCTAACATGCATGATTTTAGTCTGTGGGAGGAAACTGGAGTACCAGGAGAAAGACAACGCATGCACAGAGAGAACATGCAAACTCCACCCAGAAAGGCCCTGGGCCGGGATTCAACTGGCAACCTTCTCGCTGAGAGGCGGCAGCTCTACCAACTGCGCCACCATCATGCCGCCTCCATGTCTGCAGCCTCTAAATTGTAAACACAACTCCCATTGCTTCAAAATAAAAATCCATCAAAATAAAAGTTATCAGGTCAACGCTGTAATAACCTTATTGCAAAAGTCACACTTTGTATCTTATTCCAAAGAAAATACTTTTTGTGTTTTTATTATTATTATTATTTTTATTGCATTGGAAAAAAAAAAAAGTTGGCACAGTGGAGCAGTTGGTAGAGCTTCCAGTGAGAAGGTTGCCGCTTCAAATCTTGGCCCAGGACCCTTCTGGGTGGAGTTTGCATGTTCTCTCTCCGGGTACTCCGGTTTCCTCCCACAGACTGAAACCATGCGTGTTAGGTTGATTGGTAACTCTAAATTGTCCCTAGGTGTGAGTGAAAGTGTAAATGTTTGTCTCATTTGTCTCTATGTGTCTCTGTGATGGACTGGAGACCTGTCCAGGGTGCCTCCGCTCTTTTTTCAAATATTTGATAATGTCAATAGAAAAATCAAAGTAAATTTGTTCTTGTTTTTAGTATTTCACCCTGTTTTACGGCACCCTGATGTATTATTGTTTTGTAAACTACTCTTATTTTAACTGCATTTTTTGCTGTAGTTTATTGTTGTCATTGTTTACTGTTGTTGTTGTTGTCTGTACTTTATATGTTCTGTCTGGAACAGGTCCATCTTGTAAATGAGTCCCCGTGGCTTAATGAAACTAACCTGTATAAATAAAGATTGAATGAATGAATGAATGAATGAATGAATGAATGAATGAATGAATGACTGCTGGATATGAGCACCAGTGACCCCCGTAACCTGAAAAGGAAGAAGCAAGTAAAAGATAATGGATGAATGGATGCACTGGAAAAAACCGAAGAGTTCTTATGACAATAAAATAAAATAACATGATAAAATAAAATAAATAAAAAATTATGAATAACTTTCAGCAGTTAGGCCCAACGTTGTTGAGAAGATTCGATATGGTGAAAGCAAAAAAGGAAAAGATTACGTTTGTTTTTATTTTTTAAAGGCCCAGTTTAGAACCTGAAGGTAAAAGGTGCTTCGAGGGTTAAATGTTCAGACGTTCGTTTGAGCAGAAGCAGAAAACACATTTTTAACTCAGGATTTAATGACTTCATTCAGACATCACGTACTTTATTCCCACCACAGAAACAACCACAGAGTTTATCCTGGATGAATCTCTCAGATGATGTGATGTCGTCTCGTCTCAGATTAATAAAATCATTTTAAACTCGTCATCGTTTGGCTCTCAGCCAAAGATCTGAAGGAACTTCTTTATTCTGAACGTAGAACTAAACCTGTCTGGGTTTACCTGACACTCTGACAGGTAAACAAATAAATAAACAAACAAACAAACAAACAAACAACATGACTGATAAGATTATTTGTATAAATTAAAACCAAAGTGGATTTATTTAGCCTATACTGTTGATTATATCCAATATATGCTGAAGGAATACATCAAATGTTTTTTAAGCTTAAAAACCATGTTTAATGTTTAAAATGAATCCAACAGTGAATGAAGCTTTAAATCAGAACTTAAATAGATCCGTTTGACACAAAGTCCTGGTTTATCTTCATGAAATAAAATCACTACTATTAATAATATTCCAGTGAATTGGTAGAGCACTTGACATTTATAAATCTCAAAGTTTCATATCATCATAATCATTAAAAAAATAACAATACAAGTCGCTATAATCAGTTAGGGTCATAAAATGATGAAAAAACAGAGTTTTTAATTCTTTCTTGAAGGATTTGGTGGTTTGTGGTTCCCTTATGTCAGACGTGGGCAACCTTAGGCCCGAGGGCCAAAAAGTGGCCCTTGGACAATCGCCATCAGGCCCCCCAATATCCTTAGTTCAAAAAGAAACAACTTATTAAAAATAGATTGATTAAAAAACAGCATTTTATCAACAAGACTTATGGAAATCTAAACTAAACATATTATGCAAAACTTTAAAAACTATATTTTTAAGTCATTGTGTTTCCAGAACTTGACTGAACCTTAAAGACTTAGAAACATAAGTTTGTTTTGCATATTATGCTAACATATGCTAAACTAATATGTGTATAATGTCACAAGAGTCACTTTACAATATATCTTTTATTCCTGAAGGATATCAGAAAGACATGTTTATTTATTTATTTTTTTTATTTATTTTTTTTTTAAAGCATGTTAACTATGCTACAATAAGACGCAGCCTGAAAAACAACATTTTTCCAATTCTCCATGTGGCACTTTGGTTGTTTTAAATGTCTTGATATGGCCCTTAGAAAAAAAAAAGTTGCCCACTTCTGCCTTATGTGGTGAAGTGAATTCCACAGAGATACTTTTTAATACTTAATACTTTATTTACAAGTAAAACAACAACAAACGGACTCACGGGACTCTGGATCAGATCTCAGAGCTCTGCAGTTTTCGTTCGCTGCTTCTAGTTTGAATTTCTTTGTGCTTTTGGTTCAGAACCTTCTGATTGATTTCAGTTTGTGTTCCAAGTTGATTTATATAAAAATAAACTCTAATATGAATCTGTAGGGAAATATTGTATGTGCATGACTCAGCATTTACAATAATGTCACACAAAATGTGAAAAAAAAAAGAAGAAAACAACAATCTGAAACAGAAAAAAAAAACAATCCTTACTTGATTATTATTATTAAATTTGTTTGTATTTTTGTTATAATCTCAGAAAGAACATGAATAGTAAATGAACCATGTGTAAAGAGTTTAAAATCCACATGAACTTGTTATTTGAACATGTTTTTACAGCTTGAAGATCTTTTTTCCCACTTCATTTACATCACATGTTGCTTTATTTGTTTTCACATTTTTATTAGTTATTTTATTTAACACAAGTATGGATAAAGCCATTTTACACCCTTCCATTTATATAAAACAAATAAATCTGAATAGATATTTTGAGGATCTATTGAAGAAAAAAAAATGTTAAAAAAAAAACAGTTTTTTAGTTCAGAAAAACATTAAATTGTTTAATTTACAATGATTGTCTTCTGCTGAAAAACTGAAAAATCATTGTGGAAGAAAACATTTTATTGGATTTACAGTTTTATTTATTTATTTTTATATATCAAAATCCAAAGAATTACTTGATGATGATGTGACGCATAAAAATAAACCATTCATTTAAAATTGTGTCCACACAAATCACTTTTAATGTAAAAATCTAAGCTATTCATAAATGTGTAAATATTTTAACAGTAAGTTTTTTATTTTATTGTGTTCTTCTGTCTCTTTATATTTAATTACATCTTCTCAAAGCTTATTTTAGTGTTTATTTAATCCGTTTTTACAATGTATTGACTCTTAATGATGTTGTTTTATTTTGAAAGAGCTCCTGTGATGAAAGTGATCAGTTTTATGTTTAAGTGTTGTTAGAATGAATTTTGGGGGGTAAACCGAAGCCGATGTGTTGAAGTTTCTTCATCATGATGTCAAACAGTCCAGGAGGAACGCTTTTAAAACATTTTTTTATTTTCATTCCACCACAGGAGGAGATCTGCTCAAAGTTTGTCCATCAAAGTATTTTTCTGATCTATAAAACTTTGTCCATCAAAATATTTGTGTTCTGAGGCCACCCGGAGTTTAAGGAACTAAAACGATCATTTATTACGAGCCCGCTGACCTACAGGAACATGTTTTACTATTTTTATTTGTGCAGAATTTAACCATCAGTTTTGTAAAAACTGCTTCCACGCCAATGAAAGTTGGTGCATGGAGAATGCAAACGCAGTAACTCGGACCACATGTGGCGAATCAGAACCAAACGAGGCCGTGCAGCGGGAGGCATGTCTGTGTAATTCTCTATCTGCAGTACAATCTAATCCAGCCGAGGCCAAAGCCAGGAGCAATGCTGAGTGAGCGCAGCCGTGCACGTCCGTGCGCACCGGACTAATGAATAGATTTTTATATTCATCACCGACATGCTGCGATTAAATTCTTCTGCTGGAGACGAGGAGCTGACCTGAAGTCAGAGTTAAAATACATTTGGAGCATTATGGAGGACGGAAGAGACACTCCTCTGAGGAGCTGACAGCCGAGGTCTGAATTACTGAGGAGCCGAGGGTCCAAGTCTGAGGAGCCGAGGGTCCAAGTCAGAGGAGCCGAGGGTCCAAGTCAGAGAGGAGCCGAGGGTCCAAGTCAGAGGCGCCGAGGGTCAAAGTCAGAGAGGAGCCGAGGGTCCAAGTCAGAGAGGAGCCGAGGGTCCAAGTCAGAGAGGAGCCGAGGGTCCAAGTCAGAGAGGAGCCGAGGGTCCAAGTC
>JARVLU010000624.1:20638189-20650042 GCA_031762415.1 Simpsonichthys santanae | reverse complement strand
TGCTTTCTCAAAAAAAAAAAAAAAAAAAAAGATTTTTGTTTCTTACGTAAGCTCAGCTGATGATGCTGATTCACTCTTTTTTTGTTGTTCTTTAACAAATGGCTCCTCGTGTCAGAGCTGTTTGGGTTCTGCAGGGGTTCTGCAGCGGCCTTCGGACTTGCACACGATTCTGGGTGGATTCCTGCTCTAAAGATAGACAGGGGCGTTGGCTGCTCTGTGGTGCAGCAGCAGCCATCAGTCACAAACCAGAGCAAAGACAAAAAGGACATATTTCTGCACAATGTAAACTTCCCCCGTGTTATTACCGGACTGCAGCGCTGCCTGACGGGAGGTTCTGGACGTCTGCAGACAGCAGAGCTCGGGGCCTCTCTGAGGGCTACATGAATTCTACAAACACACGCACACACACCACTACAGAGCAGAAGAGCGCCAACATGTGGTCGCTGCTGGAACCTGCAGCCTGGGGCTTTATATTCACACAGATCTGCTGGGTTTGGGGAGGGGGAGTAATAATTTGGATATTTATTTATTTTTCTTTGATCATGACCCTTATCCTCTTTGTACAGTTTCTTCTGCATATTTTTGACGACTAAATGTTATATCAAGTTTGATTTATTTGTCAAATGCAAAATCAACACAAGGTCAACAATGCAATGAAATGCTTAGGACGAGAAGAACCATCTCAACTCACCAAAAACTGCAACAACAAAAAAATACAAAAGCATGCAGCAAAAATACTTAAACATACTAAAATACTACTAAAATACTAAAACATGGTGCCAAAGTTGAAAATAAACGCATGCAGTGTGGTTTGGTTAGCACCGTGGTTCTGTTCTATAGCGGCGTGGTCTTGTTAGCAAACATATCCAAACACTATGACGTTTGCTTTCTTAGAATTTTACATTTTTTGAAAATTTGAACTTTACTTGTTATTTTTTTCCCCTCACTGAACTAAAGGAAGTCATCAAACCCTTAAGAAACTTGGCGCAAACTCATTTTTAGCTTTTAGCTGCTGTTTTGCTAGTTTTATTAGAGATGTTCAATTTTTTCCAAACTTTTTTTTTTTTTTGTATTTGTTTGATGTTAATTATATTTCAGGGTATTTGTCAGCACAAATATTTGCTGATCACTGAAAATTAGGGTCGCGGTGGCTTGGTGGTCAGTGCTGCAGTCTCGTAATCTCAAGGCTGCAGGTTTGAGTCCAGGTGCAGGAAGAGCATAAAACACTGTGGCAACCCAGAAACAACAACAGGCAACTGGGATGTATTTCAGTCTGTCTTCTTCATTTTATGCTGAGAAAAATACTGTTTTCATCAGCACTGATTCTGATTGAAGCTGCTTTATTGGTAAATTTATTTTATATTTTTTCTGCAAGCTTCAGCAATCATGGAAGTAAATAAGCCAAAAGTGTTTTAATGTTTTACATATGAGTGTGTAAATGTTCAAAAATCTCCAAATTATTTGAACAATGTGTTTGATAAAGTGAGAAAATATAGTTTATGTTCAACAAAATTTAATTAAAAAATATGTGCTTTTTTTTGTACAAGTGTTTTATTTATACAGCTGTTTTAAAATTCTACTTATAGCTTTATTTCCCCTCTTCTTCTTCTTCTGTCGGCTGCTCCCTTCTTCAGGGGTCGCCACAACGAACTAAGTTGCACGAAGACTTGGCAATTACAGTATTTTCACGCTGGGTGCTCTTCCTGACACAACCACAGACCACCGAGCTACCATAGCCCTCTGTGTGGTGTAGAGAGCTGCCATGGTGGGGGTTACAGGCCTTGCTCAAAGGTCCAGAGTCAAGCAAATGAGGGTGGAGGCAGGTGTGGGTGCTTCACCTATCCCACCCACATTTTTGATGTCGGTACCAGGAGTTGAACCTGTGCTCTTCCAATCACAGGCCCAACTTCTCCTCTGTGCCACCACTCCCTTACTTATCCTAAAACAATTCTGTTTCAAACAGCCACTGTATTTTATTTTTTACTGCATGACTTTCAGCTTATCAGATCAGAATTTATTTTTGGTGCTTTGAGCTCAGAAAATAAGCTTTTATTAAAATAGTAATAATAATTTTTGAAAGATGCGTCCTCTTTTCATTACAAATTGAACAATGACAAAAACAAAATAAAGCATATGGTATAGTTTTCTTTATAAAACCTCATAAATATTAAATAAAAGTGGGTAAATTTAAAACTGGATGTTATTGAATAGTTTGTTTTGAGTATAATCATGATTTTTAATAAAAAAATAGTGTTTAACCTTCCTAACTGATGATAAGTGGATGAGTATTGCCCCGCAGCTCTTTGTCCTGAATGTTTCTGCAGCTCCACACAACAATAATCAGAGCGACGGTCGTAAACTCCTGTTGTTGTTTGGGTTTGTTTACACTCTGATAAATACAGAGAGAAGAAGAACGGGGCTGAAATGAGCAGGCAGAACCTGACAGGAGTAAATACGGAGATAATAAATTAACACAAACTGTCACCACGAGAGGCTTTGACACCCACAAACATCTGGCTCCGTGGGAGGCGGGCCAATCAGCGCTTCGGGCTGCGTCACGTGACTGCAGAGGTTTATCCTCGAGGAGGCTGGAGGTGAACGCAACAACTGGATGGATGGAGGCAAAGCTGTTGTTTCTGATGAATCCGAACACAAACCACATCTGCCTGTAGAGACCAAACATCTCAAAAAATTATCAGAAAAAACTTTACTTTGAGTCAGAATGTCTACATGGAAATCTGTTCATGATTTGTGCATCGTTGTGTTTGTTTGATTTCTGCCGTAAAGAAACGAAACAAAGAAATATAAATATCGCTGCCGCTCGCAACAAGAGGCAGCTGGATGGTAAAACTGTCTGAACCATGTTATATTGTTTAATCTTTGAGCCCTTTCTTCAAATATGAAGAGATGCAGAGGTTTGACGTGTCAGGGTCGTGAGTAATCAAGGCCGCAGCTCCACACATAAACCTGTTAAGTTATTGTTATAAAACACACCCGTTTACGAAGAGACATATTGTGCTAACTGTGCTTGATTTATGCCATAAACATAACAGACATATGTTGTAACACTCAAGGAGAGAATCCCGATAAACTCTGCATAATGGCAAGCCAGATGCTAACATGAGCTAAATTAAGTTTAAGTTTCTTTATTGTCATTCGCATCTTGTACATGAGGTGGAACGGAATGTGTACTCAAAGTCCTTACACCCCAAAATAGCAAAATATAAAGTATAAAAAAACCAGTATACAAGAATCTAAGATGTACACTAAACACTAATAATGCAAAAATAATAAGATGTATTAAACAGCAGCCTGGACGTGAGTCTGTGTAGATTGGTGTGAATACAGCAGCTTAAAGGTAAGAGATCAGCAGCATGGATGAATAATCAGCAGCACATCAGTCACATATTGTAGCACCAATTAAAGTGGCATTACAGTGATGATAAAGTAAATTAAGAAAAAAATTCTAATTACCATAGAAAATTAAGTAAACTAAGAGAGCAGCAGACCTCGGAAGATTTGTTTTATACATGTGTCATCATTGTATGTTCCCATGATGAAATTAGTTCTCTTTGTGTTTAACCCATCACACACCCAGGTGGAGCAGTGTGGCTATAAGCGCCCGAGGAGCAATTAGGGATTAGGTGTCTGTTGTCTGCACAGTCTTTATTAAAGATACACTTAATTTGTTTTAGCTAATTTCACTAAATGTCGCTGTGCAAAGAGCTACACACAATGTTAACTCAAGATAAAATAATTAGAAACACAGTTAAAGGTATGGAAGAGGATGAGGGTCATGGTGCAATTTTTTTCCCCTTAATTCTGAGAAAATCAGAATTCTGAGATTAAAGTCAGAATTTGAGAAAAAAAAAGTCAGAATTCTGAGATTAAAGTCAAGATTAGAAAGATGGACTCTGTCTTTAATCTCAAAATTCTGAACTATTAAAAAATCAGAATGAAGGGAAAAACAATATTTTTGCACCATAGTCCTAATCATCTTCTGTATAAAGGAGCTAAAAAATAAAATAAAACTGTTAAAAGAGAGAAAACAGATAAAATAAGCAGAGTAAAATGATGATAAATGGATTATAGATGTGACTTTTTGCACACACTCATGCTGTTCTTGCAAAGTCATTTAAACGCATTACTGTATAAGCTTTTATGGTTGTGCTCATGAATTATACATATACTGTATTATAATGTTTTTATATTCATTGTTGGCTGAAAACATATCTTATGTGTCATTATTATCAAGTCTTTGGCTGAATCTAAATCTCCACCAGCATTATGAAAACAGAAATGTTTGTGAAGACGACGTTGGATTAACTGTGTTGACGTCTGATTCGTTAAAACCATCAGAAATTCGAGGTTTCATTAATTAACTAATCAGTTACCTGTTTATTCACGGGTTCAAATGAGATAGTCTGCAAAAATAATAAGTTTGGAAATAAATGACCTCTGCTTCCTTCAAGATGATTTTTTGGGCAGGCTGTGAGTTCATCTCTCAGAAAGACAAGAGGAAGTCACATCCAGATCAGATGAAGCGTGATAAAGTTTAGTGAAAGACACATTTCTACCGTCTTGCTCCATCATTCTGTTCAAGTGTTGGGGTGTCTCTGAGGGAGGGTCATTCTGGTGGGGGGCACCTGATGAACGAGCCCTGCAGCCTCTCTCTGTGGTTCTTCTCCCTGCTGCTGATGGAGGACTGGTGTAAACTGGGACGAAGGTCTGACCGCTCATTACTGCATCGGGGTGAAGCCGGGGCCACCGGGGGGGCCGCCGGGGGCCAGCAGGAACCACAGAGCCTGCTGTTTGAGAGGCCCACAGGGGCCCGATGCGGTTCAAGGGCTGAATGGATTCACAGAGTTAAAAAATGTGGGTTTAAATGAGCTGATGGTCTCTTATTTCATTTTATTTATTTGTTTTTAACTTATTTTACTTGATTAAAATGTTCTTTTTGTAATAAATCTGGATTAAAAATGAGGAAACTTAAACATGAGAAGCTGGAATAAAAAGAGGAAAAACAATGAAAGAGGATACATTTAATTCAATTCAGTTTATCTGTTTGTTTTAGACGTTTAGGCCCGTACTGTGTTTTCTTGTTTTTATGCTTAACTGAATTCAAAAAGATTGAATTAAAGCCAGTTTTTAAACAATTTTTTAAACAGGTTTTCATTATTATTATTCCCTGTTAAATGTTTTAAAAAAATCTATTTAAAAGTACAAAGTCAAAAAGACGGCTCAAAAATGTAACTAGATCGCAGTATTTATCTTAAGTCAGTGGTCTTTGTGTCATTAATTTAATAAATGAAATGAATTTTCACTTGTAGTAAAAGTGCTTTGTTTACATCGGGCGCATACCCGCATTTCAAACCTGCTTCTCAGTTTTTATGGAAAAACATTGGAGTAAATTATTTTTAAACTGAATGTTCAGGTTTAACATTTGATTTGAGACTAAATTAATTTTCTACGTTGATCAGATCAGATTTTTTAACCCCGTCAAGTAAAAATGACTCAGGACTGTTCATAAACAGGTCTTAGAGTTTTGTCCCTCGTGAGGCTCCATACAAGATGAAAGACACATAAAACCTCCTTTCTCACCTGTTTGTAGGTCCCGCTGACTCATGTTTGGGTGTATCAGGGGGATTTTCGCCAACTTGAATCCTGCAGGCCGTCCTCCCCCCGCAGCTGAGACTCACCTCACAGTGGATCACTTGTTTTTGACCCCAGAGTCCCCTGCCCCCCTCCTCCTTTCCTCCCCCCGGTCTGTCACCAAGCTGCTGAGAGCCTGGACTAAATAAAACAACGTGTGGATTAATGATCAAGTGATTTGAATGCTGCGTTCTCAGTATTTACCCAGAGGATCAATCTAAATTAAAACTGTATCAACAGAGGAGCGGACAGAAACCATGAATCATCAGTGGAAAACAGAAAAAAAGTCCCTTCAGTCCGTTATCTGATCAAATCTGCTTCCTCACACGCAACAACCAGGACACGCTGACTGACGATGCTCCTAAATTTACTCATTTTTAAATTGCAAATTTAAAATCAGATTTATTCGTTTGGATTGAAAACATTTGGACTTTTATTGACAACATGACAAGATGTCACTCTCAAAGCACATGTTGTGGATCACTCTCAGCCACTACCACACCAAAGTGTAGCTCGATTCCTGTAAAACTCACTGAGTTATTGCCATTTTTTATGTTGGCTCATTTGACTAGCGTGAGGCCAACTGTCAGATTGATGGATGTCTGTCACTTTAAAGCGTCAAACGTCACAGTGGTCACTTCGTACCCCCTCATCAAACCAAGCGGAGTTAAAAGCTGAGCTGGAGTCAGAGGTGAAGCTGTAACGTGACTCTTCAGTCAGCAGCTTCTGATTGGAGGCCTCGCATCAGTGGGTTTTAATGCAGAGGGCAGCGTTCAGGAGTGAACATCTTTCAACATGTTTGTCCTGATGAGCTCCTCCTGCAGCTGCTGCTTCACCAGCCAACAGCTGGATCTGCTTACAGATGCTGAGCCAGATCTGACTCCTCTGGTCCACTGGAGCACAGAGACAGACCACTCAGACTCCCTCTGCCCTCTGCTGGAACAAACCTTTCAAACATGGCTGCCTCCACATTGTTTTCTGTATTTTTATTGTTTTCGTCTATACGTTTACTTTTACACACTTTCCCCTGTTTTAGTCAATCATATTTCAACACGTTCAGCTAATTAAGGAGGTTTTTGTGACCAATTTATTTTAAAAAGGTATTTACTCTCATTTATATTTTTCTAATAGAAATAAATTGAAATCCCTTCAATTCATTCAGAAAACTAATTTCTTTGAAATCTGTTTCTAATTTATCTTATTGTTCTTTTAACTTTTAGCTACTGTTCTGCTATAGCTTTTAGCTAATGTTCTGCAAAATGTAGCTTTTAGCTTATGTTCTGCAACCTGTAGCTGTAGCAAGCCTCAATACTTTTAGCAAGGCTTTTGCTACTTTTAGCTTTCAGTTGGACTGCTCCTATTTTAGCTTTTAGCTTGTTGTTTTCTACAAGCTTTTAGCTTTTTAGCTAAACTAATAAGTAAACTAATAAATAAATGGCTTTTGGCAAATTATTGGTAAACAGCTTTTAGCTATGTGGCTACATTCAACTAGCTTTTTGCTTCAAATCTTTTGCTCCTTTTATCTAGTGTTGGTACTTTTAGCGTGGATGCTGTTTTGCTACTTTAGCTATGTTTTTGTTATATTTAGCTTTTAATTAATCTTTTATTTAAAAATTTCAGCTACAGTTCTGTTATTTTCAGCTTTTAGCAAAACTTTTTTTTGCTTTTATCCAGTGTTTTGTTACTTTTAGCTTCAAGCTTTGCTTTTTAGTTAGCATCTTAAATTTAGCATTCAAATAACCTTTTGTTCCATTTAGCTTTTATCTCAACTTGTGCTTTTTTAGCTAACACATTACCACTTATAGCTAATTTTCTGCTTCTTTTAGCTGTAACCACATTTAATCCATCAGCACTCAGCATTTTCCATGTTTTTGTGAAAAATGTTATTTCTTTTATTTATTCTTTTATATTTTAGTTTATTAAGTCATGAAATAAATTTTTGCTCCGATCCAGAAGTTACAAGAGTGGAAGTGCTCATTTGTTTACCTCAAACTGAGAAGAGATTAAATATAAAGTTTGTTCCAACTAAAATAAGACAATCTGAGTCCGATGTTTTCACTCAGATCATTTTCTGCTGACACGCAGGCAGAAGGGTGGAACTGAATTTCACTTTTCATTATTGAAAATGAAGTAAATTATTGATGCTTTAAAGTCTCAAAGGCTTTGAGAGGCTTTAACCTCCAAAATGTGATAAAAGATGACAGGTTGTCTGAACTGACCTTCATCATCCTCACAGTCTGTCCAAAAACCACACGGTTCTGTCCAAATGCTCAGATAGCTACATGAGACGTGTCCAACGAGACGTGTCCCTGCTGAGTTTCAGGTCAGAGACATAAAGACTTAAAGCTGCAGAGTCTGAAGGCTCTCAGCTCCTCCTCAGTTGGTGCCATCCATCAGTCAGAGGAAGAAGAGGCCTGACCAACATCAGCTTGACCCAAGAACTTTAATCTGATCCATCAATCTAGGGTTCTGTTCATGACAGAATGTTCTGACCAGCTGGACCCTAAAAAAAAAAAAAAAAAACATTGTCGGTCTTCAGTTACACAACCTTGAATCAGACTAAATCACTGAAATTTACCTTTTTCACATCTGATTTTAGCTTTTAGCTAATGTTTTGATAGTTATACACCTCTTAGCAACGTGTCTGTTCATTTTAGCTTTTAGCTATGGTTTAAAGTTTCAGCAACAATTTTGCTAGTTTTCACTTTTACCTGCTGTTTTAGTGTTTTACCTACAGTTTTGCTGGTTGTGTTTTTCAGCTACTCTTTAGTTACTTAAAGCTTTAATTACAGTTCATCTAATTTGAGCTTGTATGTAATGTTTTGCTGATTTTAGTTTTCAGCTATGCTTGATATAGCTTCTAGCAATTATTGTGATAATTTTAGCTTAGATATGTTTTTAAAATCTATTTTAGCTTTTAGCTACAATTAAGCAAATTTTAGCTTTCAGCCATATGTTGATAATTTTAGTACAAAGCTAATTTTAGCTACTTTTTATTCCTAAATTTAAGCTACTGTTTTGCTATTTTTAACATTTAGCTACAGCTCAGCTTTTAGCTATGGTTATGCTAACTGTAGCTTTCAGCTACTGTTTAACCAATTTTAGCTTTTGTTCTGCTTTAACAGTTCCTTTTAGGTTTCTTCAACAGCTTCATGCAAAGTAATGCAGATAATTCACTTTTCACACTCTGTTAAATGCAATTTTTTAGTTAATCATTGGTGTTTGTATTGAGAATAAATGCAAATTCAAATAAAAAAAGACAAAAGTAGAATCAGCTAAAACACCACGGTGAGCAGGCTGCACTTTTTGCACAGAATGTTCCTTCTCTTCAGCTGTTCTGCTCTTTGCAAACTAACTGCAAGCTGATATTATACATTTAGCTGTGTTTTTTTAGCGAGCTTGCAGCAGGTTGTGTGTTTTTAACCTGCTAACCTGCTAAATCTTGTAGCTTGTTGGAAGGGTTTGTTCCAAAACGTCTTTAACTCGAAAACAAAAGACAGAAAACAAACAAACATAGCAAACAGCTTTGTGTTTGCTATTTTTAAACGCATGGATAAACGCACATGGACACTTTTTAACATGGTGTTAAACTCTGAAACTGGGAATTGATCCGCGCCTAAAGTCAGCTGTAACTGTTGTCCTGTCCCTTGATCGTAATCTCTGAAGTGATCGGCTCATAAATCTGCTGTGCAAAATGATCAGTCTAACAGTCGGAGCTCTTTAGCTGCTGAGCGCAGCTCTAATTTGTCAGAGTTCTCAGTGAAAACAGCTGCTGCTGCTGGAAACCCGTTGATCCAAACAACCGGAGCCATTCATCACCCGGGTTCGTCTGGAAGCCCATCAGAGGTTCAGGGTCTCTGCTGGACCTGATTGTGTTGTTGTTGTGCCGTCTGCGGCCCTGTGATGTTTCACCGATGCTGTAAATATTTGAGGGCGTTCTGCAGGTGAGCAGAGGGGAAAGGGCGGCCGAACGTGTTTACAGAGGACGACGAGGAGAAACCGATCCACTCGGGAGTCTGCCGAAGCTCCGGCTGCTCAGAGACTAATCAGAACTGAGAGCTGATGTATTTTTGTAACGAGCTGACAGCAGATTTCCACCCCTCGCCTCAGACGAGGGCCTAATCAACATGGTCACAGTGTTTCTGTGGCGGTGACAGCTCTCAGCACGACGGCCGTGACCAAAACAAAACGTCAGTGGACGGATGAGTGGGCGGACGGGGTCAGTGTTTGGGTGGGCTTCGGCTTTAACTCCTGCGGCCTTCGGCTCGTCCGCTCAAAAGACTGATTGTTTCGGCTGCGTGGCAGATGGTTTACACGGAGGCGAAAGATTTCCATGTCACACATGAAGATCTGATGAGCGGCCGTCCAAACCGTCACCGTCTGAGAAGAAACCAAACATCAACTCAGACTTGTTCACAACGCTGAACTAGAAATGTGATCATCAGGAGTTCAGAGGACGATAAATATTTATTTCCTGTTTTCACCAGTTATCTGAGGTTTTAGTGACGTGTTAGTTTTGCTGAAGCAATGTTTGTAGCAGCCCGTTGTTTCTTCTCGGCTTGATTCAAGATGGCCGCCACAGCCTTAAATAAAGCACGGGAACTCAGAGCTAAAATGTGATGGAGCGGACCTGAGTGAGGTGATGCAGAATGTTTGAGGAAAATGGACTAAACTTTGTCAGCATAAGACGATGATGACAAAAAGTGGTATTCGGCTTCTGCATTCCTTCAAGGGATGATACGCTTTTTGTTTTTCTTTTTTTTAAATTGTCCTCTTTGAAATTTACTCTGCCCTGTGCCACCGCATGCTTCATTTAGACTCCGTGCACATTGTTTTTGTCTTTTTACGCTCCTTATGAATTCAACTTGTCCTTTTTATTTGTTCTTATTTTTTGTTTTTGTCATGTCATATGTCCCTTAGTCTCTAAAAATCTTTTTAGTCTAACTCTGTGTCCCTCTTGTATTTTTTGTACCATATTTTTCGGATTATAAGGTGCGTTAAGCGAAATAAAACAGTCAGATAAGTCAAACTTTATTCAACTCATTCACAATAACCAAATGAAATTGGTTCGAGGTCATAAGCACAATCAGAGTTAGTATAAGACGCAGTTGATTACAAGGTTCACTGTCGATTTTAAAGAAAATTAAAGGATTTTAATTTCTCCTTATAGTCCAAAACAGAAGGTACTGTACATCTTTTTTTATTATTATTTTTTATCTCCTTATGTTTTCTTGTCTTCTTGCTTTTAAAGTTCTGCCTGTCCCCAAAACAATCGTGTTTATCTGAGTTTGGCTCCCCTGGCTGGCCTTGCAGGCCACCTTATCTGAATTTGTCTGGAGAACATGCAATCTGATGCTACGTGCCCTTTGGTTTGTTTATTATTGCCTCTTTGTCCTTTTAGTCCCCTTATGTGTCCCTTTTCTCTTTGTAGTCTTCCAATTTTTCCATTTGAGTTGTTTTTTTGTCTCTTTATTTGTCTTTTTTGGGGGTCTGTCTGCAGCCACCCTGTTATTATCCACCTGAAAGGGTTTTGCTCTTCTATCAACTTTAATGCAGCCCGGACCACAAAGTGCACCCCTGCAAAGTTATATCAAAACGGACCGGCTTGGCACCGTGATGTGTGCTATTACTTTTTGTGGTGTATCGAGTTGCCCTGGCAACGCAACTTGCGAACACAGATTCCGTTTTTCTCATTGAGAAACACTGACAGAACTCTTCACAGCCTCTGACTGCCACAGGTCACATGACCTAAAGTGGAGAGGTCGCAGAACAAAACACTGATTAAGTTTTGAGCCATTTTGGTTCAAGATGGCTGCCAACACAGCTACCTCAGCAAACCCAAACTTGACTATAACTCAGTCGTTCTTTGAGATACTGAGCTGGAATTTGATGTGGTCGTAGCTGTGAGCGATTTGTTACACATTCTGATGCAAATTAAAAATCCAAGATGGCTGTCTTAGGACAAACAAAAAAAAAAAAAAAACACAATAATTCAGCTATTTTTATTTTAAAAGATGTGCTGAAATTTGGTAAAGTGGTAACTGAGCATGAACCCCAACACATACTGTCCAATAAAATTTTTTTATTGGCAGCAGCCCGTCAAAGTTTCTCCAGGAACTTTCTAGTTTCTATCAATCTTCTTATAAAAGTCGTTTATCCTATATATATGTATTGTTGGAACTATGTATACAGTATATCTTA
>JARVLU010000624.1:20620014-20635571 GCA_031762415.1 Simpsonichthys santanae | reverse complement strand
AGCACATTATTTTATCAACTGAAGTTATTGAAGTTCCATGATTTGGTAGATTATAATATTTTATCAGTTATGTATAGAGCTCATAATAACACATTGCCTTTAAATATCCAAATGCATTTAGTTAAAAGACAAAGTTGTTATAATCTTAAGGGGACAGAGATATTTGTAAAACCAAAATTCATTAAAGGGACGGTCTCAATCCAGGGAATTGGATTATGGAATTGTTTGGAGAATGATGTTAAAAATGCCAAGTCAATGTGTACATTTAAGAAAATGATCAAAACTGAATTATTGAAAAAAAAAAAAGTAGCTTAATGTGTATTGTATTAGAAATTTAGAAAGCGTTATTCATTTTGTTCTGTTACTTGTAGATAATTATTGTTTGAACCGATTGTTTGAAAAAAGGGGCAGATATAAGATTTTTTCTTCCTTTTGCTACCTTTCATTTTATATTTTGTATTCGTATCATTTATGGGATTGTTTGGTATTGTTTTTTTAAATGAATACATTTATAAATAAATAAATAAAAATAAATAAAATTAGTATAGAGTATTAGTATAGTAGTAAAGTACATTATGCTTTTCCATATTCCTTCAGAAAATTTTTATCATTCTCTTGAATTTGTATCTGACAGTTTTATCATGTCTCAGACCATTCCACAATCCTATTCCCTGAATTATAGTAGACCGCTCCTTCAAACTGGTACAAAGCCAAGGCTTCACAAACATCTCTACCCCCTAAAGATAACCAATCTCCCTTTTAACAAAATTTACTTGGTTATTAAAAGGCAGTATGTTTTTGTGAACCTCATACACAAACAGTAAAATACAAAGTATTATGATCAACCAAGTCATACAATTTCAATATCTTCTGGTGATAAAACAACGTATTTGATGGATGGCTATAACCTTTTCTAGTGATAATTCTTACAGCTCTTTTCTGTAAAATAAAAAAATAGGATTTGTAATTGTTTTACAAGCTTTACCCCAGACTTTAATACAGTAAATTAAGTGTGGGAACATACAACATAAAATGTGCTTTATCATTGAGTAACTCCCTTACTTTGTACACTACTGCAATAGATTTAGCTATTTTTATTCTTAAATTATTTATGTGAGGTTTCACATATAAACCTAATCCAAGAAGTGGATCTCAGGTTCTTCTCAAAGCAGGTCCAAAAGGTAAGCCTCTTTTCCTGCTGCATGTAAAGCTTGATGTGGACCTCACAATGAAACCAGTCCTGACTCAGAACAATCAGAACGACTCCATCATTCAGACACAAGAGCACGACACAGTTGAAACAATTAAAGAACAGACTCAGTCGATAAGAGGAGTTATCACAAACATGAGCTGATTAAAGGTGGGAAACACTTTCAGCTCCTCTCCGAGTGTCAGCGTGAAAACCTCTCACCATGACTGCTCTGATCTGAGTGGGATATTCTCCATCAGACTTTTTGGCATTTTTTAGACCGAGGCGCAGTTACATCACACCTCTCTGAGGCTGAGCACAGCGGGGGGAACGAAACGTTCACCACATCAAATTATCTTTAATGTGAGAAACGAGGGTTTCCAGACGTCACCGAGAGGCGTTTGATGTCAGATGAAGAGGAGAGATGAGAAGAAACAAACTGTCCAACTCAGCTTCAACATCTTTTAGGGATTAAAAAGTTTTACATCCATGAAAAAAGGTGAGATCCACCTGTCGACAGAAACAAGCGGCAATCAGAATCATAAGCACAGAGTGTAAACAGGTTTTAACAGCTCATCTTCAAACATCAAGTGTTTTTTTTTAATCAACAACAACACAACCACAAAGAAACCACAGAAATTTGACTCATCTGTGCATTTACTAAACTGAACAGTGAACGTGCACTATGTGTGCAGCACTTTGGCCCAGTGGGCTCAAGAGCTCATCCAATCCAGTCTGACTTTACTTGTAAAGCACTTTACACACCACAGTGGCCCAAAGGGCTGAGCAGAATCCACTTTAAAACACGGCTCACACATCACAAAATACAACCAAAAGCACAAGAGAAATAAAACCAATAAAACAATAAAATGTGTGACAGCTGATGAAACAATAAAATAAAAAAGCAACAAACGCCACAAAAATTACAGTAAGGTAAAAATAAATAGCATCAACTCTTTACAAAGTGTTAAAAAGCCAAAGGGGGAAAAACATCATTATAAAACTGGTCTGAGATGGAGGGGAGAGGGTTTAGGGATACAGTAGTTCAGGGTGGGGCAAGGCCATTTAGAGATTTAAAAACAAACAAAAGTATTTTAAAATGGATTCTAAAAGGCACTGGCAGCCACTGGAGTGAGGATGAAATGGAAGAAAGGGGTGAAAGTTTATGTACTGGTTAAAAGCCCTGCTGCAGCATGTTGGACCCTCTGTAGTTGGGTCATGGAGGAACCATAAAATAACAAAACACCAGCTAAAATTAAGAAAATAGCTATAAGCTACAATACAAAAAATCTAGCTAGAAGTCAAAAGTACTAAAAGTGTAGCTTAAAGTTTAACATAGCAAAACTTTTTATTTATTTATTTATTTATTTATTTATTTATTTTTTTTGCTAAAGTAGCAAAAGGCTTGTTAGGACCTATAAGTATCACACAAGTAGCTTAAAAGCAAAAAAAAAAAAAAAAAAAAAAGCAACAGTTTAGCTAAAAGTATTAGAACAGTAGCTAAAGCTAACAGTAGCATAAACAGACAGAAATAGAACAAATATTCTGAAGCAAATTTCAAAGAGACAAGTGTTTTGGATGAATTGAAGAAATTTTCTATGGGGGGAAATGTAAATAAAGTTAAAGATATTGAAAAGTACAAAAGTTATAAAAAACTAAAATCACTGCAGCCACCTGCTGAAGGAGCTGGACATTTGGATGCATGAACAGCTAAAATAACACACAGTCTGCAGAAGTATTAAACTTAAAAGACAAAAAAAATATACAAATAAAAGAGGAAATCATCATTCAAAGTCCAAACTCCACAGAGAAGTTCTGATGTTTCTGGTTAGACCTCCAGGTGGCACTAAGATGCCACCAAACCACACCTGGCCTCCATCAGGCCTGTTTCACTCCTGCAAAGATTGATTGCGTTTTTCAGAGACAAAGATCCGGTTTCATCTTCACTCGGACCGTTCGGGGCTGAGCTGCATCCTGAATGCGTTCTGCCAGTGACATCAGCTGCGGAGGATCGATGCAAACACACGGGCTCCTGCCCTTATTGACTCGTTTCTTCTCCCTTTCCTTTGGGTGATTGTCAGTGCAAAGCGTGCCGCTGCAGTTAACAAATCCTCAGATACAACGTCTGTTCACCGAGGTGCAGGAATCCTTCCTCAGGTGATGCACAGGACGGAGCTGAGCTTCAAACCGTCCCGGAGTGTTGGCTCTAAAGAAAAACAGATCCATTCCCTAAAATGAGCCAACTCTTCTGTTATTTCCTTGTAAAACATTTCTCTCTTCTGAACCCAAAGGCCCCGTTCACAGGCGTGAGCACCAACCTCCCAGTAACACACCTGTAAAGGTTTTCCAGCAGCAAGACCTGGTTCTTAACGGAGCCCTGCAGGCTGTGGTGGCTCACTTTCCTTTGAACTGGCCCAAAGTGACAAACCAGTCCAATAAAAAGTGGTTATTTAATTTTCTTTAAAACTAAATTCAAACCTTGAGCTCTGATGTGAGAACCACATGGTTCAAAATGGTCGCCACAAAACCATTTTCACGTTTGAAGCCACCGAGGGCAACAGAGCTTTGACTTCAGTCCGAGATGGAAAGAAACAAGTGGATGGAGTTTTTTCTGGAATTGATCTTGATTCAGTTTAGCAATGGAACCTGGTTCTGCCTCAAATTAAGTCTGATCTTGTTCCGGAGTAAGACCTGATCCAGAATAAAACTTGATTTTGTTCCAGATTTAAACCAGTTTCTGTCTCAAAACAAAACTTTGCTTCAAGATAAATCCTGATCTTGTTCAGGGGAAAAGTTTGGTCCTGATCCAGAATTAATTTGAATACTGCTGTAGAATGAAACCTGATTCTGTTCCAGATTAAAATCTGAGTCTATTCTGATTAAAATTGATCCTGTTGTAGATTAAAACTGACCCCCCCACCCCCCAATAATTAAACTATTTTTTTTGTCCCAAAATAAAACTTGATTTTACTTCAAAACAAAGCAGGATTCAGTTCCAGAATAAACTGGTATTTTCAAGACAAATCCAATCCAGTTCTGATATTAAACTTGATATAAATTCAGATTCAAACCTGTTTGGTTTCAAGATCAAACTTGATTCTATTTCAAGATTTAACTTGAATCTTTATTAGTACAGATTGTTAGAGATTACAACCTAAATCCACAATAACCTAATCCAAATTAAAAACTGATTCTATTTTAGGATAAATTTATCCTGTTCCAAATTAAAGTAAATCTAAAGAATAAAACCAGATTTTCTTCAAGCAAAAAATGAGTTTCCGTCCACAAAACAAAGATTTTATTTTAAAATAAAACAATCCAGATTCTGTTCTGGGAAAATAATTATTCCTGTTTCAGAATCAAACCACATCCTGTTGTCAAATAAAACCTAATTCTGATCGATTAAAACCTGATTTTGTTCCAGAATAAGACTTTATTTCAAGAAAATCACAATCCTTTGCAAGACTGAACTTGATCCTTTTTCAAAATCAAATCTAATTCTGTTTCAAGATAAATCCTGATTCTGCTCTGGGATAAAACCAGATCCTATTCCAGAATCAAGTCTGATTCTGTTTCAGAATAAAACCTGACCCTGTCCCAGAGTAATACCCGGTTTTGTCCCAGAATAAAATCTAATTCAGTTTCTGGATCAAACTTGATCCTGTCCAAGAGTAAAACCAAACACAATTCTATAATAAACCTGAACCTAATCCAAAATAAAACCTGATTCTACTGTATTTCAGGATAAGTTTATCTTGTTCAGAATGAAATTAAATCTACAGAATTAAAGCAGATATTCTTCCAGCATAAAATGAGTTTCTGTTAAAAAAAATAAATAAAGATTTTATTTGAAAATTAAACAATTCTGATTCTGTTCTGGGAAAATAATCATTCCTGTTGTCAACTAAAACCTGAAACTGATCCAGATTCAAACCTGATCTTGTTCCAGAATAAAACTTTATTTTTACAAGTCCTCGAGGCTCAGTGAGACTAACCTGTATAAATAAAAGTTGAATGAATGAATTTTCATGAAAATCTTCTGAGACTGACTTGATCCCTTTTCAAAATCAAATTTAATTCCGTTTCAAGATAAATCCTGATCCTGTTCCAGAATCAAAACCTGACCCAGTCCCAGAGTAAAACCAAATAAGAAAGCCTGATCTGGTAAGGTTTGCATCATAAATCTGACAGAACCTGCGCTGCTGAGGCCAGCGTGGCGGTGAGCTTTGTGTACTCCCTCAGCTGTGACTTTGACAAACAGCCTGTAGTTACTGGTTTCTGATTGGACCAAATGAAGCGTAATCAAGATGAATGTGGCTGGCTGCTTCCATTCCACCCCGACGGCCCGAGGCTGCTCAAGTCTCTCATGTTTCAGCTCAATCAAATCAATACCTTATTTATTGCTGCCAACACCCTCATGATGCTGAGGAACATTAATTAATTTAGTTTCTCAATAATCAGAAGGATGTTTTATTTCATTTCTGAACAGGAGAATACATTTTCTAACTGGACAGATCAGAACATTCAGCTCCTTGTGAGTTTGCTCTGGAGTCATCATGCACTTTAGTTTAATAAGAGAAGCGTTGCCTTGTTATTTTTGGCAATACATTTTTTTAACGCATATTGCTTATTGGAAACAAGGCCTTATGACTGTCTAAGAAAATACTTCTACAGAAAATTTAAATTTATTTTTACTCGATTCATAAACTTTTCTAAAAAGTTTTTTTTTTCCATAGAAAGACAAGAAACTATAGTTTTAGCTTCAAGTGAAAGTTTCATTTGCACCTGATTGGCTTTAATGTCACCTTTAGAGTCCTAAACCAGAGGACTGCACACATCTGTAAGAGTAGGTTTAAAAAAAATAAAACTTTTTTCACTCTGTTTTAAACTCTGTGCAGAAAAATAAGAAATGTTTCTAATGGCGTGCACGATGCAAGTCTGAGTTGAGTTTGACACAAACTGGAGCCCTTTGTGCATTAATATTCCTGCCAAACGTCTTATCACAAGAAGGGTAACTGAACTCTCTCCACACCCACATATCAGAGACAGCAGCGCAGCTGATAACGTTTAAATGGCGATTAACCCTTTCAGAGCCAGCCAGCAGCAGAAAGTTATCTGTGGAGCTGGCAACACATCCAAAAAGGATGGGGAAAAATGTAAACAAGAAAGGCACTGTCCCCACAGCTGAAGGATTTTGAAGAGTAAAGGTTTGTAGTTTTGGAAAGTGCTAGAACTGTGGAGAAAAATAAATAAATAAAAAACAGGAGAAATGGTGGAGCAGGGGTGGCCAATGGTGGCCTTGGCCCCACGGGCCACCCCAATCATTTGAACAAGTTATCCTTATAAGCAATATAAAATAATTTAAAAAAAGCATAGTGTCCTAAAAAAATAGGGTTGCCTGGTAGGGGTTGAATCTAGGACATCTCACAAGTTTTCACAGTCAGTGATTGTGTCACGTGATCAACGCTGGGCAGCTTGCTACAAAATGGATTCTTCCAAGCAGATAGAAGGCGAGGAGCAGGTCAAGTTTTCCCAAACAGGTAGAAATTCATCAATAGTGTGGAAGTATTTCACTAAAAAAATGATGCTGTTTTTAGTTTCATTTCATTTAATCCACTAAATAAAATAAAAATAAAAACTAGGAGAATCCACCACCACACACCGTGCGCAGTAGAGGATAGTTGTTATTTTATTTAATCCACTGAATATAACAGAAATGAAAACAAGAGTGTGCACCACCGGAGAATCCACCACCACTACGATGGTTTATTTTATTTAGTGGATTAAATAAAATAAAACTAACTTTTGCAACTTAATATTAGTTTTGTTTTTCTTGTTACTTATTTGCAGCATGATACTGTAAATGGTAGGAGCATAAATATATGCTCCCAATGTTTAGTTGTTTTTTTTTGTAAATAATAAATTACGTTTTTTTGTGATTTTTTTAGCATCTAATTCCTATGACGTCATCAACTAGTCGACGTTGACTCGACTGTTATGTTCTTGCTGACTTTTAGAAATTAGTAGTCGTTCAACCCCTGGTGGTGGTCTTCTTGGATTTTGTCTTGGCAACCTAATTATTTAAAGTGATCATTTGTGATGTCGCCACATACCAAAATGGAAGTCAGCACGTTACTTATTTTTCTAGTTAAGCAGCTTATAAAGTTTACATAAATATATGTAGATGTATAGCGGCAGACATCTTAGATTTTCATGCGGCAACCCAGTTTTCAAATGGAAATTTCTCACACCTAGATGCATCCATACACCAAAATGGAAGTTGATATTTTTCAAGTTCTCGTGCTCGGAGCACAAACGGACAGATGGATGTGCAGAGTTCAGGGTTTGCAGTGAAGCGTGCAGCATTTCATGGTTAAACAGCTCAAAGTTCAGCAGCAGTTTGGAGCTTAGCCTGACTTTTAGCAGATACAATGTATCCCTTCCTTATCTGCAGTAAAAGTGCACAAATAGAAATGATCCCCACGTGCACACAGTTGACAGAAACATTTATTATCAAATGTTTTATTCACATTCCCAATTGAGCATCAAAAGAATTCCTGCACATCATATTCAATAAAAGGTTCGGTCAAACTGTGGAAAAATGGCGTGTTATCAAGAGCGCCCCCTACAGGAAGAGCACAGTGCTGAGCACTCTGTAGGCCATGGAGATGGTGACCAGCATGCCGAAGATGTAGGAGAGTGCACGGCTGGGCTGTGGCAGGGCGCCGATGTAAGAGATTGTGTGGAAGATGCGGCAGGCCGTGAACGCACGAAAGTGAAGCAGGGCGATGGAAAGTTCTGGTCCAGTCAGAGCGTAAAGCAGGCCGATGAAGAAGAAGGGCACGATGTTCTCCAAATCGTTGTGGTGACACCTGCAGCGTGAAAAACATGACATGCATGCAGCCATTGTTACCATCATTCATGCTTTAATAACATTTACATGTTTATGGGGGTGTTGGTCAATCCACCATCTTTCCCACAATGCATTAAACCTGCTCTTTTTTTTTTTTTTTTTTTTTTTTTTGCAAAAAGAAGGAAATAAAGGTGGAATTTCTCATTAAAACCCTGCTGTAAAATATTCTGGTCACACCTGAAGCATCTACCTCTGCTCAATTTTTAGCTGAAGGGATATGACTCTGCAAAAAGGAACCGGTCTGACCTGAGCAGTAAAACGTCTGCAGTGAAAGGTTCCAGACATTTCACTGCATCAAGTTACTGATTTGTTAAACCTACTACTGGTTAATGTTTGTTAAAAAAAATAAAATAAATGTAAACAAATGTATTAAAGCTGAGGCATCATTTTACCATGGGAGCTAAAAGTTGACTGAGACACAGATATTAATTTTAAGACACATTAAATTTAACAAAATAAATAAACAGCAGCTTATAGGAGATAGGATGAAGTCTTCTTACCTTTGAACTCGTTCCACATCTTGATGACTCCTCAGCAGCTTCTTCTTCTCCGCCTCAGACTTTCCAGCAACGTCTTCCTCGTTGATGAACGACTAGAACAAGAAAGAACACGTGCACGGACTTAAAGCTCAGTAACTGTCTGCACACCAGAGATTCCAGTCATCGGAACAGGACGGGAGGGTCTGTTTTATTAATTTCAACACAATTACACAAAAACAGCGTGAAGGAACTGTTCTGGGACGGCTCCATTTCCCAGATAATGTGTTTAAACACTTTTTACAGTTAGGAGTTGACCCTGCAGAGACAGGACAGACGGGTTCAGAGACAACATGGTTCTCCTGAACTGATCTCATCTTTCTGGGAATGTGTAGACTCCAACATTAAAAGCCAAACTTTCAAAATAAAGATCCTGTTCCGACAAGTCTGCATCCTGCTGCGTGCCGCTCACCCCTCGGGTGATCCGGAAATACACGGTCAGCGGTCCCAACAGCATCATCTTCAGGGTGACGATGGCAGCATAGGTGGTGAAGGCCATGAAGACCTCGTTTTCCATCCAATCGACCATCTTTACTGGTTCCTACAACTGAGAAAGCACATTTTTAACAAAAAACAAAACAACAAAAACAAAATTAAACACGAAGACTGTTACAATTAATCTAAACTGGAAGTTAAATGTCTTGTAACAGAGTAAACTCTGCATGCAGCTGTTTTCATGCCATACACTAAAGAATGCACAGGCTGAGGCCCGTTTGTGCCAAAATTTCTGATCCTATAGAACATAATAAATAAATAAAATACTAAATAAATGTTACTTATCTAAAAAAACAAAAACAAAACGAAACAAAAAAACAGAGCAGAAACTTACAGTTTTGCAGCTGAGCTCTCTTTGGATAGTGACAGTAGAAGTGCAGCAACTGTTGCTTAATAACATATCAGTTTACTCAGGGGCGGGGCCAAAACTAAACTCACTTCCTACTTGACTTTCTACCCTTCTGAGGACTGTGTGCATTCATCCCATCATCCTCTAAGCATGGTCTTGTCATGAAAATAAACCTTATCCCAGAATGAATCTGATGTTATTCTAGATTAAAACTAGATTAAGTTCTTCAATAAAGCTAAATCCTGCTCCAGAACAAATCTTTAAACCGTAAACGTGTTTCTAAAACCTGAAATGTTTTTTTTTTTTTCAAGGAGACCGGGAAATAAGCAGGAAACAGCTGGTGATTTTCCTTCAAGGAATTTTATTGAAAGTTTTGTTTCGGAGGGTACAACTGTTTTGCAACGCAGTCGGATGTTAAAATGTATATTATATTGCAGCCTTTTGCAGATTTGCATTCAGTGAACAGGAGTTCCTCGTCAATCAGCCCAGGCCTTGACCTCATTATTTCCTGCTGCTGTGTTTTCTGACCAACTCAGGTAAAACATCTCAAACCATCCCAGAGGTTTCAGGTGACATTTTTATTTCTCAGTGCGTGACTCCTCGTGAAGGATTACTCTTGTTTTTCTATGAATTTTAGAGCTTTCCTGTGTTCACCTTGTCCGGTATGAGGCGTGTGAATCCAGAGTGTCGGGTGAAATATAGGACAGACACCATGAGAGCAGCCGAGCGTCTGTCAGGGGATCGACTCGGGTCTCAGACAGACAAAGGAAATATGCTTTGGTGGAAGAACGAGCCTTCCCTTGAGGTGTGAGGGCAGCTCTGGATGCACGAGCTAATTAATCACCAGAATGTCTGAATCCACAGATTCCCTCATGATTGCACTTGGTTTTGGAAATAGAAAAGGACAATTCTGTGCTGAAACAGACACATCAGGGCTGATGTGACGCCAGAGAGGCCATGTGAGGAAAGCTGCAGAGCTCCGCCAGGTGATGGTCTGAAACCAGTTTTTTAGTCTGTCTGAGTATTCACACAAGAAATAAAATGGTTTCAGGGTCAGTTTAGTCTGAAATCAGATTTTTAGTCTTTAGCAGAAAATCAAAGCCTGGGGCTGCACCTGAAAGTGACTAAAGAAGCTGTCCCTGGTGTCAATGGTCTGGGTTAATGGCTGCTCGCAGACTCTTCACCTCGGTGATTAAGGTTTCCTGGTGATGGCAGGCTCATGGCCCGGACAGGACAGTACTATTTACCCACAATCCTGCTGTGATTTAGACAGCGGTGCCTTTATGTGACACACTTGGCTCAGTGTCAGCGCTCCCTGATTGGATGTGAGTTTGTGTTTGCACTCAGATCACGAAGGACGAACCCTCAGAGTGAACAGAACCGGGGCTGGTCTAAACGGAGGGTTACAGATGGAGCTGCTGATGGTATCTGTTGGCCGGCACAACGCCCCGAGGGATAATTAGTTTGGTATTAACAGGTGGTTTGAGAGGAGCCTGACAGCTCATTTTAAGCTGGGTGGTTTTCTTAAGCAGCGGCTGAAGCACAGTTACTTACTACGGTATTTTATGACATATAAGTCACAGTTTTTTGCATAGATCTGTCAGTCCTGCGACATATATTTTTTCCATATTCATAACGCACTTTTTGACAGATGCTTTAAATTTCTAAGAACTGCAACAGCAAGTCCTCCCGTGCACACTGGCTTCACTCAGCCGGTGCAGGCGGAGGAACCCTGGAGAACTAGTAGCTCCGAACGCGATGGATGGATGGATGGTGCTGCACCACTCAAGCAAAATGAAACTGTTTTGACCATTTAAGTGCATTTATTAAGGAAAAGTTAAACTGAGACACACCTTTGCTATAATGTCGAACAAACATATAATTGTTTATAAGTGTTAATTTTGTTAAATTTCTGAGAACTGCAACAACGAGTCCTCCCATGCACGCTCACTTCACTCAGCTGGTGCAGGAGGAGGAACGCTGGAGAGCTAACGGCTCCGGCCGCGATGGATGGATAGATGGATGGATAGATGGATGGCACCGTGCCACCCAGGTGAAATGAAGCTGATTTGACCATTAAATAAACAAATAATAAACGTGATGGTTCAGCTGTGACGTATAATAAATATGACTTATACGCCAAAGTGACTTATGCTTTTTTCCTCTTCATGATGCCTTTTTTTGACTGATGCAACTTATAATAATAAGGAATAAGGAATAATAAGGAGCAACTTAAATGCCAGAAAATACGGCAAATAAAGATGCATTTAAACAAGCAAATCAAAAAGACTGTAGCAAACTTTCTTTTTCCAATTATTTCCTTCTGTTTGAAGATGAGCAGCCGTCGATTTGTTAGTTTTAGTTGTTGCAGAGAACCAGAGTAATAGGTTTAAATTTTTTTTCCTTTCAGCCTTTACTTATACAGGTTAGCTCCCATTGAGACTCAATGACTCATTTACAAGAGAGACCTGTTAACCTGTTACATACAAACATACAAAGTAGAGAGGAAAAAAAATGATAAAACTGTTAAAATGATAAAATGATAAAACTGCGTCATGATGTGACTTCATCTGATCTTCAAACTTTTAATCTCAACCTTCAGATTTTCTGCCTCCACCTCACATTTAATCACCGTTTCATTTCTCATTCGCTTCCGAGTCAGCTCTCAGGGCCCGGAGGCTGCGGCCCTGTCTCAATCTGATTGAAGGAAAAAAAAAAAAAAACTAACCAAAACAAAAAAAGGAAACAATCAGCTGAGTCATAAAATGCATTTTAATGTTAGAGTCTATATTACCTATGGGGGATTTATGGATCTTTTAAAAACTGAACGATGCCTCTGCAACGCTCCGAGAATGATCAGTCGTCTTGTTCCCACATTATGAAATCATCTCCACCTGGTAATTCAATTTTCCCATCTCATCAGAGCAGAGTCAGAACTGGTGATGATGGGAACAGTGTGCAGCTCTGATCTGAAGTGGAAGTGACGGTGGGAAAATAAAAACTGCGCATTTGGTTTTTCGTCACCGCGGAGCAAATTAAATGTTATCAACAAGGATAAAAGGTGCTGCCAGCTGCTGGTTCTGTTCCGTTCTGGCGGCTCTGTTTGAGATGAAGACGTCTCCTGCAGCAGAATTGTTTCCATCACTGATGGGAAGTGAAGAGAAACAAAGCCATGTCTAATAAAAAGCTGAAGATCAGGTCTGATCTGATGGTTTGGTGCAGGAACAACACCGTGATGATGTCAGGACTGTTACTGTTTGGTTTGTTTATTTCTCATGTATCCAGTCTGTCATTGTTTCACAGCCACTCGTCCCATCAGGCCCAGTCCATATGATCCTTCTGCTTCTCATCCCTCACCAGTGGAGCATTTAAATGCCACGCCTGCTCCTCCTCGATCTTCCTTGTGTTCCTCCTGCTCCTCCGTGACTGCCTTCTATATTTTATAAGTTTTGTGTTGCCTCATCAGAGTTTCATTTAGCTTGAATAAAGTTTTATTTATTTATTTATTTCAACTCCTTTTGACTGTCTGCGTTCTTGGCTTGTACTTGAAATGGTGACACATGATAAAAATGCTTTAATATGTTAGGTGAACAAATGAGTAGATCTTTTTTCTCTCAAAATCTTTAAATGTGTGCATGCATCGATTTAGTTTTGTAAATTTAGCATTTTTTAAATTTGCATTTATTTACATATGTTTCCTCCAGAGATAGTTCCCTCAAAAACATTGTCCTTTCATACTTTGTCTTTTGCTGCTTCTGTCTTTGTCAGAAACAATAAAACAAATAAAAACAGACATTTCCACTTTGTTTCTCTACAGAACTGATCCATCCCATAAAAACAGAGCTTTTTAGTTTAATATTTCTGCATTGTTTAAGCTGCAGTTTAGTGGACACTTATGCCAATTTAAAACACTCAAAATTTAATTTGTGCCACATCATTTTTTTCAGTGTTTCTGAGATGCTCCATTTCTCTGAAGATAATTTATTGCTCGGTTTCCTGACTGACAGTAAATGGAGTGAGCTGGGACGTGCATCAGACCGCCTGCGTCTCTGCTGTCTGCAGAGCGTCTGAGCCTGCAGCAGGAAATAACGTCCTGTGAGGACAGCCTGTCCCCCTGTCCCCTCTCTGTGTTGTCGGTGAAAACAGGCGGAGTCGTCCTCAGGCGTGAAGACACAGGACGGGCTCTGATGGATCGTCCGGCTGCTCCTGGCTCCATATTTCAGCTGCCAGGGAAACGCCTCTGGGCCTGTGGGACTCTGGTGGTTCTGGAAGCTGAAACTCTCCAGAGTCTGATGGAGCCATGGGTCCCTAACCTGACCTCCTTCAGATTAGGAACAGGCTCAGATTAAACCTGGTTCATTAAAGACAGGATTCAACTTAATAATAAATGTGTTTCGCATAATGATCATTAATTAATAAAACTATGTTTTACCCATGCGTGTGTTTGTCTGTTAGCAAAATATCCCATGAACCACTGCATGAGTGTGGAACTTGCTTAAAGTAAACATGGGTTTGCGTCTGTGATTGATTAACATTTGGAGTCAACCTGATTCAAGATGGCTGCCACAGTCAACTGTTTGAACAAACACAAACAACTGGTTGTATTTCAGTCCATTTTATCTATGAGCCACAACTTGATGTGGTAGTAGCTGAGCATCATCTCTAACACACATTTTAAGCTCTCACAGATTGCATGAGATCTTGTGTTATTTTATTTCTTTCCAAGCAGCCAAAACCTTTGAAAGTGGTCGTTATCAGTAGTTCAAGAGACTTTTGGAAGTTTTTCTCTGGACTTCATCTGTATCTTCAGTCCAGTTCAGAATATTTTGAATCTTGTGTGAAGAACCACCCCTCCTGGATCATCACCTGGCACAAGGAGCTCCGGGTCAGGGTGCAGGAAAGGCAATCGGTGAATGAAACGATGATGGGCCGTTCTGCCTCTTCCACCACAACAGATTTATTACTCGTCCATCAAGGAGGGGGTGGGTGAAGCAGGGCTGGAGGAGGCCTGACGGAGCGGAGCCACCAGCTCCTGGTGAGCTGCTGGACTCGAGGAGGTTCTAGCTTGTTCGTCTTGTGTTCGCAGTCAGGCCTGCTCTCCAGGCTGCTCAAACATCTCAAACTCTTCTGAGTTCTGGAAGCTCCTCTGACTGTGGTCCAGGTTTCTATACAGGTTCCTGCCTTGAAACCTTCTGATGAAAGGCTCAGGCTGCAGTCGTGTGTTTAACATGTCACTGAGCGAATAAACATACAGATCACAGGAAGTGACCTCAGAACAGTGAAGCTTCTCACGTCACATTCCTCTCAGTCAGGCTCAAAACGTCCAGTTTCTCTGAAATTCTTTAACATTTGCTTCATTTTTCTAACGGGATTGTCGACAGCATTTTATTTTCTGACTCAGAAAGACAAAGTGCTCCAGCTTTAACAGTTACGTGAACGCCGAGTCAACTTTCACAATATTCATTTTCCTGTTTAAAGTTTTCTGTATAATCTAACTAGTTCTGCAAACTTTGTGCTATTTTAACTCTTTACAAATCAAAACATTCAGCTTTTTCTGGAGACGGGAGCTGCGACTTTTGGGTTTGTAACATTGATACTGTAAAAATATTTAATTTTTTTACAAGTATTTTCCCCATAGAAATACAATCTGTTTAAACAAACTTATTGCCCTTATTTTTGTCTTCTGATGCTAATATAGCTTTTAGCATTTAGCTATTTTATAATTTAGCAAGCCTTTTTCTACCTTTAGGTTTTTGCCAGCTTACTTTTGCCACATTTGGTTTTTAGTCATGTTTTTACTACATGTGGGTGTAAGATGGCATTTAGCTTCTTCTGCTACTTTTGACTTGACTTTTAGCTGTTTTTTTGAGCTTTTTGCTACTTGTAGCCTGAATTCTATACTTCTGCCTTTCACCCAACTTTTCACTATATAATTTCTGATTTTAGCTAGTGTTCTGCTTCTTCTTTTTTTATTTTTATTTTTAGTTTGTGGCTATTTTTACGCAGAATTATTCATTTTGTTATGTAGTTTGAGGAGTTATTAATTTTGTTATGTAGTTTGTGAATTACAGGTTA
>JARVLU010000624.1:20555296-20575988 GCA_031762415.1 Simpsonichthys santanae | reverse complement strand
TTAAAACAAAATAAACAAAAAAAAAAAAAAAAAAAAAAAAAAAAAAAAAAACAAGGTGTAGACAATCCTAATCCAAAGGTTTATTTTTATGTATTTGTATCCAATATGTTTATTTTGAATTTCTTTGAGTTTCATTGAAAAAAAGTTGGTCCTCATCAACTCATTTAAAAGTTGTTTGTTTGTGCTTGTGAAAAGGTGTATTCTGAAACTGTGGAAGTCTGATTTAGCGCTCTAATTTGAGACCTGGCTCATAGGTATTCTGCATGTGGAAAGACCGAGACATGAACTTTCTGGTAACATATTTAGGTTTTATAGGATATGGAACCCAGTGTTGGAATATATAAGTGACCAATGATGCTCCTTTTATTCAACCACATTAATTAAGTGTCTTTCTGATAAGATGGACAGTTGAGGAGGTAATACAATTGTGAACTTTGCCCATTTTTTTTCAGTTTATGTATCTATTGATTATGTTTTCTGCTTCTATTTTATTTGTCTTTGTGTTTTTTTAATATAAATTTATTTGAAAATCTTATAAATAAAGTGTTTAAAAAGTTTTTTTTTTCTTTAAGGGTATTGCGGACCGGATGGTTTTTGCCCTCGGGCCACATTTGGCCCGCAGGCCATGTGTTGCCCACATCAGGGCTAGAGGTTGCTGTAGAACCAGGAGCTCCAGTTTTTCCAACGTCTGGAGGATGACGTGTTCCTGCAGTTTTGATGGACAATGCAGCTCTGGCTCATACCACCTGCAGCACTAAAAATAACCCGAGCTAACAGGCGGGATAACCCGAGCAGGGAGAGTGTTTCAAAGATCAACACAGTCTCATCAGAACAGAAATAAACAACCAAAGATCTCTGTGGCAGTTAAGGACAGTGGAGGAGCTGGAATAATATTTGCAGACTGTCTGAGCTGATGTTCTTGATGGTGTCTTCAGTTTCCTTCACAACAGGGATTGTAGTTAAATATACAGATGAAGGAATGTGGAAGGTTTAAGAGATTTATTGAGTCGGATGCATCAATATAATGCTCTTTCCTTCTTCTTTGGTCCTTTGAGGTTTGTTTACCTGTGGAACAAATGGACAGGGTGAAGTTTCTGTTATTTAAACCAAAGCATTTATGATTTTAATAGTTTTTTTTTCTGCTTTTGTTTAAATGTGACAAAAGTCATGATATTTCCTAAAATGTAGCAATTTTGAATAGGAAAAGGAACACTTAAAAAAGGTCTAAATTAAATCAAATTCAATTTGGAGAGAACTCTGCAGATTTGTTGCAAATATTCTTATAAGAAAAAAAAAAAAGGGCAGGCACATATTTTTACTTTGAGATTTTTTGCCTATATCTTCTGACTCACATTGATAAATATATACTTACATTTAAGGTTGCATTATAATTTTCTATGGACCAAACACAAGGTGAATTTTAATAAAGTTGTTCACATTAATAATACTGAATCTGATGAACAGATTTTTCTAGTTTCTGAACAGCAAACGACATTTATTTCTGAAATTTGTGCTTTTGTTCAAAATTTTAAAAACTTTAGGGAGAACAGCATTTGGAAACAAATGTTTCAACTTGTCTAAAATCAACTGTTTTACTTATTCGTCTGAATAAAACTTTATTAAAGCAATTCGTATAAGTGATGAGCACATTACGATTATAGCAGTGGGATAAAACACAATAATAGATTCACACTCCAGACATCTTTACAACAGTCTGATAATCTAATTCTGGAAAGCAAAAGCAAGCTGTGAACACTTGCAACCCCGTGCGCAGCACATTAAAGCCACTCAGTCACAGCTGTGACTGTCCAGAAACAGATTTGCGATTAGGTAACCCAACTTTTAGATGATATAGTAGTCCCTCGTCTATCAAGGGGGATTCATTCATGCACGGTAAGTAAAAAAAAAAAATCACAAAGTAGGAATAGTAGTACAAGTAATAAGTAGTTTTATGTATTTATTTATAAACCCTTCCCACACTCTTGCAATATTCAAATCAATGTTTCTAAACTCTAAACACTCTAAAAGGACAGAATATCATGATCTCACCGCTCTGCTTCCTCTGCTCTTGGCCACGCCCACTTCTCCGCTGCACGGTGAACAGCTGATCAGCTGCAACAGGAAGTTTATCCTGCAGTGTGGACTGCTCAAAGGTGCAAGAGGAAGCAGGAAGAGGAATTATTTAAAATAAATAAAAATGTCATGCAGATCGTGCAGCTCATCCATCAATCAGCAAATTGTGTGTCATGTCCAGTCTCATTTTGAAAAACCACAATATTGCGAGTCCACGATAAATGGACCGCAAAAGAGAGAGGGACTACTGTACTAATTATTAGCAATCAATACTGCGATATCCGTCAATGATTTGAATAGTGAATGTTTGTAGTTTTCGGTATGAGTTTTTTCTAGACTGTGATTGAGCAGGGAATACAAGTAGGGGGTGGCCAGTGGTGGCCTTGGCCACCATAGAATAGTCTTCAGCCACCTAATGGGCCACCCCATTCATATCAACTATACATTTAAGCAATATAAAACTAGAAAGCATAGTTTCTTCAAATGATAAGGGTAGTTGGTTTACATATTTATATGTGGTGGCCGTCTTGGATTTTTAAATTTTTTTTTTAAAGATACCTTCTTTTTTTTTTTACACATAAATGCAGCCACACAACAAAATGGAAGATGGTACCTCACTTATTTTTCAAGTTATCAAGTTGTCAGGCTCACAACATCCACTGGCAGACAGATGGAGGAAGATGATTTCTAATTTCCCCTGTTTGCTCCATGACTGGGTAAAAATAAAACAAGTCAAAATCTGCCCATCTTCATTTCTAAACAGAATGCATCTGTGCAAATTAAACCATAAATGTAAGGCAGCTGCTGAGGTGGGTACAAGGGTGAGCAACAAGATAATGTGCACGGTTTCACAAGACTTGCACACACACACAAAAAAAAAATTGATTTTTTAAAAACTGGTCATTTAAAACATGGCAGCACAGATCACTGGTGCTACAACTGAGAACTCAATTGTTTTCACACAATATGGAGTCACTAACAGTTGTCACCCAGTAAGATCCCACCTGTTGTCTCATTTCTCACAATTTTATTGTCTCTTAATGATGCAATTTTTAAAATTCAGTCAGAAGCTGCAGCTAATATTTAAAACAGCACTGAGAATGAAGCATTTAGCATTGTTTTCAGCTCAATAACAATGTTTTAAATAATCTTTCCATGCTCACCTCTCCCTTCATCAGTGGATTCCTCCACATCTCCTCCATTTGAATATGCATGAGGTGTTGTAGAGGTTATCCTGATGTGACCTTTCATCCTCTGCAGCCTTCTGTCAGCAGAGCTCGTCCTTCACTCTGCATGGCTGCAGATCAACAACACTCAAACTTTGCACAAATCTCAGACACAAACTGATCTCGTTAAACACGGTGATGCACAAATTAAATGAATATTCCCAGAAAAAAGTTGAACTTTAGCCACCGATTGTAATCAGAGCTACAGAAGGAAAGCCCACAGCTCTGTGGGATGTTTGCAGTTATATTTGGTGAGTTTTAAAGCAAAAATACTGGAACTGGCTTGAGACCTTCAAATGAAAACCTTGTGCAGGTTTTCTGTTTTTCCTCGAGGCCAGCCAACGTTTCAGTCCGAGTTCAAATCTGTAAGACACACTTGTTAACCTCAGTATAATCTGCTCTGGCTTTAAAACCTTTCAGCATCAATTTCCCTCTGGCCTCTCATCCCTCTCTGTGGAAACTCAATCCTCTCAGGCTGCGAGACGGCAGAAAGTACAACAAACATCCCAGCAGGAGAGCGACGAGGATCTCGTGTGCTCCCGCTTCAAAAACAGTCGTGGACGTCTGGTTTAAGCGTTGGCAGAGGAACCTTGTGTTTCATCTGCAGGATGAGTGATGTGAACCCAATCCTGGAGCCAAAATAAATAACCGCAGCTCACGACCCGAGCGGGACGAGCGAAAACAGAGCAGGCTGGAAAAACCGTTGGTTTTGCTGAAGCAGCTTTAGCTACACTGGCACGTTGTCTTTAACTTCAGCCCAAAGGCACAATTTTATGGTTTGAATGCTGAGTCAGCGTTCACCATATTTGTTTTACTGTTTTTATTTTACCGTGTGATTCTTTGGAATCGAACCACATCTTTGTGTAATTTTTGCCATTCACATACAACTTTCAGCTGATTCTTGAGATGAGTGCTATGGCTTTTAATTTTTGTAACTTTGATACTTTTTCAAATAAATAACTTTAATTAGCATATTTCCTGAACTATAAGTCACACTTTTTTCATAGTTTGGCCAGTTCTTATAGTCTTATAGTCCGAAACGACTTATTTATGTGTTTCTACCTATTCATGATGCAATTTTTGACTGACATGTTAAATGTTCATTCATACTGACATGAACCATAGAGTAAACATTAACATTTGTGAGAGGGCCCTCTAGGCTTTTGACAACAATATGTTGTTCATCTACCACAAGTAAAATGCCCCTTAAAGGTGTAATTGTTCAGAAATGACACTCGTTGGCTTCTTATGTTAATTAAATGTGTTCAGGATCCTAGGTATGTTCTCTGTGTTATTGTTATTTCATGTTTTTAATTTTATGTTCTTGCACCTTGTGGAATACACTTCTAAAGGAATGTGAATTATACTCTGAAGTGACTTAAATATGTTATTTCCTCTTCATGAGTCATATTTTGACTGATGAGACCCATACCCTGCAACTTATACTCTGGAAAACACGGTACTAACTTTTTTCTCATAAAATATTGAGATCTTGTTAATTCATTCATAAATCTTTTTTTTAAATGTGCTTCAGCACATCAGTTCTGTTTTTATCTTCTTATGTTACATTTAGCTTTTAGGTATCATTTTGATACTTCGAGCTTTTGCTTTACTCACTTTAGCTAATATTTAGTTCCATTAACTATACTTTTGCTCCTTTTACCTATATCCTTTTTGTCATTTTAGCTATCCTTCTGCTCCTTTTCATTATATCTTAGCTTTATTTTAACTATCTTTTTCTCCTTTTAGCTATTCTTTTCTCCTTTTAGCTATCTTTTTTGTTCCTTTTTAGCTATCTATTCCCCTTCCTTTAGCTAAACTTTTGCTCCTTTGTTCCTTTTAGCCATCATTTTTCCCTTTCAGCTATGCCTTTGCTTTGTTTAGCATTCTTTTTTTCGTTTATCCTTTTGGTGCTTTTGGCCATCATTTACTTCTTTTAGCTATCATTTTACATCTTTTAGTTACAGTTGAGCTCCTTTGGGCTAGCTTTCTTTCAGCTTCAACTCAGTTTGAGATTCTTCGGCACTCAGCAGTTTTACAGAAGAAGTCATTCCTCTGGTTTCCTAAATGTTGTTTGGTTTTGGAAGCTGATGCCCATGCAGCTCTGGGCTGCAGGTCGGTTCAAATCCAGATGTCAGAGATCCGTTCAGCTGCCACAGAGAGACGTCTAACGAGGCTAACAGAAGGAGCAGGAGACAAGAAATGTGTTCTGAGTAAAGTTCAGAGCAGAAATGACAATAAGAGTTCTCGTTTGAGAACATACAAATGCACCCAGGATGAATTGTTCTGAAACTTTTAATCCGCTCTGCATTCGGGCTCAAAACAGAAACAATGATTCACGATGCTTAAGAGCACTGGATCAAGATTTATAAGTCATGTGTGCATAAATCCTCGGCTATAATCCAACCGGCAGACAAAGCAGAGGGTTTCAATAAAACTGGAGAGGTGGCACAGATTTTATCAGCTGCACTTTCCTCAAACTGGCTGCAGGAATGCTGCAGCAATGGCCCAGATCCTAACGAGTTGGGTTTTATTCGGAGGAAACTTTACAAGCTGCTGCATCTGAGACCGACGCAGTAAAAACAAATCAATAAATGAGAGAAGAAACCCCGCCCCCCCCCCCAAAAAAAAAACCCAGCACCTTTCTGAACATGGAAACATCACCAGCGAGCTCGTATTCAACTCCTGCACTGAGCGTCCATGTTTTACAGTGATTACATCACATTTACAGAGACAGCTGCAGTCTGGAGTCTGTGCCGTAAACTAAATTTACCTTCTTACTGTGAAGGGGCTGCAGGAATTTAAACTGCTTCAGCTTGTTTGTGTGCCGGCTCTTTGAAAAACAGAGTAAATTTATTGCAAAAATGTAACATTTAAGCCCACTGCATGAACCGAGATGTTTTAAAGCAAACTGTCAGAGTTGTCATCAAGAAATACATTTAATATTAAACATCATGCAGAACACAAGCACTTTCTAGTTTTGCTACAGGGCAGAAAACTGGAGACATAACTTGTATCACTTTGTAGTTAAATTAACTCTTTTTTCCCCCCTGAGGGTGTCTTATTTTAGAAAAATAAAAGCTCAGAAATTTGCTCTGCTTTCCAAAGATGACAAAGCTTCAAGTCTTTTTCTGGACGCTCAGACTAACAGAACTCAGCTGCTGACGAATGGTTTTATTTTTACTGGACCGTTACGGTGCAGGAGACTATGAGTAATGTGCTCCATAAACACCAAGGGCAGCTCCGACCTGAAAATATTAACCGTATGATGGTCAGCTGTGAGCTGTGCTGTCCTGCAGCAGCAGGGTGCGACACTGACGGTTTAAAGCAGGAATGCCCAAAAGTTTTCACATGTGGGCCAAAACTATCAAAATAAAAGAACTCATGGGCCACAAAAAAAAAAAAAAAAAAAAGTGAATTTAGCTCTCAACGTGAACAATATTTTGGAGAAAGGACAAAAGTTTACTAATTTTGGTGGAATAATAGTTTTAAATTTTTGTGCATCCAAAACATTAAAAGCCTCATAAATCTAAACTTATTTTCTATTAAAAATGACTTAATTTATTTGATTTATTGGTTTTATGTTTATTGTTTTCTTGTGTTTGGGAAGTTCATTTTAATCGGTGCTCAGCAATAAAAGTGTAATATGAGTAAGTATCCTTTTAAAATGGGCTCGATCAGCCTTTTGGACCATGGACGACTCAAAAGGCTGATGGAAGTTCTGAAAAAATCTTCCAGCTTTCAGTCGCTACAACAGATTCATAGAAGATTTGATAAAGTTCATCAACTTGTATGTAGATGATACCACCTTATATTCATTTTAAAATGTCCAATTTTCCTCTTGATTATTTGATCAACTGCAATATTTAAGGCTAGTTTTGTGAATCATTATCCAAAAGTCTCCTTTCTGGTAGAAATCTGTAAAGGTTTTTGGTGCTTTGTACCATGAAGTGAAATTAAAAGGATTATACCGAAAGGTTTGCATTTTGTTTAATATGGCTAATTTTGAGAAGACTGTTTTTCATCTTTTTTTTTCTTTTTCTGTTAAACCTAAAGAGTGTACTGTATAAAAAAAGGATAACCAACACATTTTTAGAAAGTCTGCATCAACCTCTTAAGCTTGCTGGCCAAAAATGATGCCATTCTTAAACTGCAGCTGAGGGCCGCAGAAAATCACTCCAAGGGCCGCAAATGGCCCTCGGGCCGTACTTTGGACACCCGTGGTTTAAAATCTCCAAATCTAACATTTGATTTATTATTTGCGAGCATTCTTGTCACAAAGCTATGTTCATCATAGCATGCAAAAATATAAAAAAGTCAACAAGTTTCTAAAAAATGTTTAAAGGTGCAGCTACTGGCCAAATATTTCTGCATCAACTATCCAAGTGCAAAGAAAATACATACATATTGGTGTATATAAAAAGAGTTAAAGTTGCTGCCAGGACAGTCCCTTCCTGACGGAGTGACAGACAGAAACAGACTAAAAAGTAAGCCTCAAACAAACAGTCGCTGTGCAAAAACCAAGTCAGAGAATAAATATGTTTGAACTGTGTGCAGCAGAAGGCTCAGATGGCCACAACTTGTATATTTCTACAGTGTTTTATGTAAAACATTATGAAGTTTTAAACCCACCAATTTCAGTGGAGAAGGCAATATTTTGAGCTAATTGAAGCATGTGGAAGCTTGGAGGGACTCTGCATTTTGGAGGGATTAAAAACAACCAAGTCCTGTGGTAGAGACAGACTGAGTGAAAGAAGACAGAAATAACTCTGTTTTGATGTATAATTTGTACATGCATCAAAAACAGCTGTGTGAGTAGAAGAAAAGATTAGAGTGTTTGACAGCTCAGAAGCTCGAGTCTGAAAACTCAAAGCTAAATATGTGATAGTGTAAAAACTGTAAAATATATCAAAATCTCAGTGAAGTTATGAAAAGTCCAATATTTATGACCCATTTTAACTTCAAATGATGTTTTTATTGTGAGGCATTCTCCGAGCTGTGTAGATGCAAAGAGGGCTGGGTTTACTCATCCGTTTGGCCCCAAATCCCATTGATCTCCATTAATTTTTCCTTTGAAGATTTTAGGAAATTTTGTTCATACTTAACATATTACTACCAAAAGTTAAAGCAAGCTCTTTCTATTTGAGCCACACACTTTGGTGTAAAATCTGCATGTTTTAATTACAATTTAAGTGCAACAATACATTTTCAACAGAATAATAATAGGTTAGCTTTAAGGCTTCAACAGCAGGCTTAATAAAAAATATAAGCATAAAATTGCATTCACAATGCCAGTTTAAAAAAACATTTTTAAATTAAAATCAATCAGTTTTTTTCAAGTTACAAGAAACCCATTGTTCCTGTGAACTCTCCTTCCTCCAGCTGCCGCTGCAGAAAGCGGCTCCTCGCAGTAAATCCCATATACGGTTTCTGCACGATTGAAATTCAGGGGGATCTTTGGCTTCTCTTTCCTCCTCTACTGCATAACAAGCAGAGCAATGCCTGCTGAGTCCCAAAGGAAAGGACAGTGAAACCTTGATGTGGGGTTGTGTGGGTGGAGGGGGTGTTGTGCTGCAGCAGGATTGTTGTTACAACAGTGAGGAGCTCATGAATTATGATTTCACCGGAGGAGTTCCTGCCGGCTGTTTTGGGACTGAGCTGCTGCTGAGTTTGGTGTCAGAATGAAGCTGAAACCAGACGAGGATATTTAGTTAAATTCAGGTAAATATAAAGAAATGAACATGGGAATTACTAGATTCAGCATTTTACAGTGAAGAGTTTAATGGAGGGGTGGAGCCTGAGGAGTGGCCCTTGTCCTTGAACCTGATTGGCTACACCAGTTAATTGACAAGTCACTTCATGTGACATAGAAAAATATGCCCCTAACATGAGTCTAACTCGGCCACTGTTTGGATGCAAATCTGTTTTCTTTCTAGTCAAATCCACTAAAACCACAAAAAGCGTTAAATACAAAAACAACTGGACTTTATTTGTAACAGAAGACGTTTTGCTCTTCATCCGAGGAGCTTTCTCAATTCAAAGAACAGTGAGTGTGGGGTTCAGTTTATAAAGGCTGAGTGAGATAAGATACACACATAGTATGTAGGATGAAACATGTTAAAACGTTTTGTAATCTGGATTTTCTGGATTTCCTGTTTAAACGTGCAAAAATTATGCTTTTCCATGCATCCTCTTGATTTTTAACACAAATGTGAACAAAGTCCTTGCAGATAGTCTTTTTAAAACATGTCCGACATTCTGAATCCCAGTAGAGTACAAATGAATCTACATGGAAATGATGCAACATGAAACACAAAGTCCAACACTCATCATTTTAGTCCCAAGGGTTCTTCTGTCTGAGAGGTTCTGACCCCGCTGCTCCATCTATTTCTGAGTCCATGGCTCCATCCACCACTTCAAACAGAAGCTGACTAAACTAAACAATAACCACACCCTGAGTATAAAATCCAAACACGTTAAATATGACAAATCTCATGAATCAGAGCCGCTCTCACTGTCTCTGTCGTCACCAAACTTCCTTCAACATCCGCATCGTTTTCTTCTTCTTCCTATAGATTTTTGTGGTGTTGCACATGTAACTTCAGGTTCAGTCAGAAAAGAGGTGGAGGTGTTGTTTGTTCGGCAGGGCCGGGGTGGGAACAGATTATGGATGGGGGTGTTTTCTCCATGAGATTGCCCCTTTTTTGCAGCTGACTTCAGCCTTGCTCAAAAGAAATCTGGCGGTCGCGAACGATCGGAACACCGGCGTGATGTCACGTCCCGGATATGGAAAACAGCCCGTTTCCAAAGCTGTGACTGAAGCAGCAAAAGTTGTTTTAAAACCAGTTTGAATTACTTTTGAGTGTTTGAATCTGTGCATAGGAGCTCATTTGTTACGTCTGTAATATCTTGCTGGATATGTAATATGAAAAAAATGATGGGTGTTGAACTTTAAAGAAAATAAACCATCATTTTCACTGACATTTCAGTTTAACTTGCAATTATTCAGACCTCTAACTGGAGTTTGGAGTGACTACAGAATGGAACCTCAGGCCTGGTGTCTGACCTGCTGCTGGTCCAAATCTGAGAGGTCTTCTTTTGACTTGCACACAGAGTCGTCACCCTCCATCTTTCTCTGGTCCAAAATTGAGACTGGTATCACAAAAACTCAGTCTTATCATTAGATTTTATTTAAACTTGCCTATTTTTTCAATTGTATATTTGTATAAATGTGGGTGGAAAAGGTTAAACACCCACACCAGCCTCCACTCTCATCTGCCCCACTCTGGGCTCTTGAGCAAGGCTCTTAACTCCCCCATTCGCTCCCCCGGGCACCCTAGATAGTAGCTCGCTACCCCACACAGAGGGCTGTGGTAGCTCAGTGGTTTATGTCATTAAAACAATCACCACATCATTGTGGGAGTTAGTTCGTTGAAGAAGGGAGCAGCCAAAAATAAAATTAAAATAAAATGACTATCTTTGCAGCATTTTGAGATTTTTCTTGCAGATGTGAAGTGTTGATATTCAAAATCTTTGATCAATAAAATCATTTTTATTTTTCAAGATTCTTAAGGTAGAAATGGAGCATTTTTCACGTTAATTGACTCAATTAAACAAGAAGCTTCTGACCCATTTCAGGCCTAATTAGAACTTGAATTCTGGCTGATCAGACATCACTTGGACCACTTTAACTGCACACCAGGAGCACAGATCCATCCTCATTAAAGGACCACTGCCAGTGACCTCACGTTTAGTGATTTATTAATATAGTATTTGAAAAATAAGGAAAAATAAGATTTCAGTCTCAAACGGTAACAGAACTCTGAGCTGCATGCATATTTTTACTCTCACATATTTATGACGTTTCACTTTAAATACGTTTAAAACAAAACATGCTGCACAATCCTGCTTCATCAGTGCTCTAAGTGCATTATTCGTGAGAGGACTCAAACGCCTCTGGACTAATCTTTAAAGAATTATTTTATGTTTCCTCCTCAGAGATAAACAGCAGAGGAGTTTCATTAATTACACAGATGATGAGAAACCTTCAGCAGCATGAAGGACGCCCGGAGTTCACTCTGGTTAATCTGACACGGTGACTTAAAGTGAATCAGAGAACAACAGAAACATGATTAGTGCTCCACAGATGGACTTGAATGTTTGAGGAGGAAAACCTCCATCAGTGAGATGAAGTTTGCAGAGAAGAGCTCAGCTGTGGAGTTAATGAACGTCGGGCTCAGAGAAAACAGCGCTACAGAATCCAAGCTTATTTGTGTCAACTTCAGAATCACATTTGACATCTCTGCATGTTTTTAATGAGCAGAGATAAAATAAGAAAGTCCAGCCAGAAAGAATCCTCATGTTTTCACTGCAACCAGCTTCTGACTCGAGTCTGTTGTTTCAGAAAGTCATAAAATATGAAAATAAGCCTCATCCTGAACTCTAACAGATACTTTTTGGTATTCAAGATGGACTAAAGGTTTAAAAATCATGTTTGAGGCAAAGAATAATATCTGAGATTAATTGATTTTGATACTTCAAAGAGTTTTAAATGGATGTCAATCCCATAACACAGATAAATAAAGTATAATCATGTAGTATGTAAAGTTCCAAGTCTTTGAACCAACAACTTTGGTCAAAACATAAATTGTGTCAATAAAAACTTCAGCTCTAGAAATAAATTCATGCAAACAGCTGATATTCATTACAGTCAGGGATTATACAAGTTGAAACACAAATAAATTACATCTACCATATTTTTCGAACTAAAAGTCGCACTTAAAAACCTTTAATTTTTTTTTTGAAAAAATCAACAAAAAAATCAACATCAGGTGCACTTTATGTATTCTGGTTGTGCTTACTGACCCTGGACCAATTTTAAATGGTGACTGTGAATGATTTGAATAAAGTTTGATTTACCTGGCTGTTTTATTTTGCTTAATGCGCCCGATAATCCGATGTGCCTTACAGTTAGAAAAATATGGAATTTAAGCAGATTATAAGCAGGTCTTCAGTATTTTAATATTCTATGATTGGCGACTCTACCTCGATACACTGAAAGGATCATTCCTTAAAGAAATGCACATCGTCTGCAATGTCGCACACTGAACTTTTAAATATCTGTCATTGCTCAGAATATGTGATGAAGATGACTCTCTGCTACTACCACACCATGTTTTAGCTCAATGTCTCTAAAAGTCCATAACTTGTTGTCAATTTTGTGGCTGTAATCTGTTGATTTAAGAGATGAAGATGTTCACATAAATCTACACTTTCTGCGAGTTTCAATAAAATCCAGTGGGGTTGTCCCTAGTGGTTTATAAGATATTGTGCTAACTAACTATTTTGTGGGAGTTTGGATCTTGTAGCTTTGAAGTTCCAAGATGGCGCCCATCAACCACACCTGCGACCCATTCCCCTGATGAGCACCAGGAGTGCATAAGTCTACAGATGAGCTCTACTCCCTGCTGGAGCATTACATGCCTACTTCCTGTGGACCTCCTCAGCTGTCTCCACCACATCCCAACCACTTCCTGTGACTCTTCTCCTACGCCTTCCCCCTTGTGCTGGAACCCCTTTGGATGCCCTTCCTCGATGCCACCTGAGTCACATTACTCAACAGCATTTGAGTTCCACCCACCTGACATCTCTCCTTAATTGTTTTCCAGGGTTCTAAAGCCTCCATTGTACATTGTGGTACAAATACACTCTAAATAAAGCACTGTTAACTTTTCTGTTTGGAGTTTGTCTCACTTCAGTCCATACTCTCTGGGTTCCTCGTGTTTGTTACACACTTTCACAACCACCTGTGTTTTTGGAGTGTAAACTGAATAATAGCTTAGAAACACTTTAAAAACAAGATGTCATGTGTTGTTATGAGCCTGGGGCACATTGGCCTTTTTGTTTTGTTCCTTTGGACAGGTTTTGGGTTGACTATTCAGACTTTAATTGTTTTGGGCTGTGGCCTTTTTCGCCCACCCATAAATAGGCTGGTTCCAGGGAGCTCGCTCCCTCAGGATCGCTCTGTTTGTGAACACACTCACTCAAATGTTCTCACATTTTTGGACCTCTCATCCTCTCTCTTTTTGGGCCTCCTTGTTTGGACCCTTTTTGCTGCCCTTGTGTTTTTCTTTGTCCTGGAGCCGTGGCCTGCTGTCGGCGGCCTCAGCCACCACAAGTAACTTTTAACTTTTTGTATGGTTTTTGTAGTAATTTTGTCCGGGTGGGACCGGTAGTCCTGTTTTCGCTCCTTCTTTTGTACAAAGTAATAGGTGTGTTTTATTTTTCATTTTTTTTATTTATGTATTTTGGTAGATTTAAATCTGGTATCAGCAGCGGCTCCAACGACCCTATATAGGTTGGCTCGCTGCTGTACCTTTTTTTTTTTTGGTTTGGCAGGTTCACCAGGTCCTCGTTTAATCACAGGAATTGGGGTTCAAGTTTTTCTTCCTTTTTTTCCAAGAACCAGTTGAAAAATAAATTGAATGTTTGAACCCTCCTTATTTGTGTCTCGTCTCCTCCTTTTAATGTGTTATGGTCATGGTGGACGTAACATAAGCATAAATCTCCAAGTTTGTAACACATTATTTTTGAACATTTTATTTTAAATAATATGAATTTGCAGCCTTATTTACTGAAAACAAAGAAAGAGGTAGAATAACTCAGTTGAAATTCTGAAAGTGGCCTTTGTTTGTTGGTTTTCTGTTCAACTCTTTGGCTTGCACCTATAAAAATCTTCATTTATCTGTCACATCGTATCAAGTAAATGTTCTGTCCACACGAGACTGTAAAAATGTCCATTAAGTTTGTTTGAAGAATTTAGATTATGACCAGCTGACAGTTTTTATACCATAATCAGAACTCCTGTGGCAGCCAGGCCCAGAAACGTGAACTAAAATGGCAAAGCAGGCAGAAAATACAGACAACAGTAAGTGGGTATGTTTAAGCACTCAATAGACTAAACACGTTTACATCTTACAATATTACATCACAAGATATTTTGATAGATAAAAATAATTTTAAAAGTTGTAGAATCAGCCGTATGAGGTGGAAAATACTCAAAACACCATCAAGTTTTAAGTTATTATTTTGAAATCACACTATGGGAAAATAAATAATTAGACTGTTTGAGAATTGCAAATCTACTAATTTTTCCAAAACAACAATTTGTAAAATGATACATTTCAGCTTGTTATAAATGCACAAAGTAGACAAATTAAAAGTTCCCAATGTCAGAACCAGGAGGACTTCCCTGGTAAATCAAGTATTATGAATATTAATTACTGATAAAAGATCTTTGGCTGTCTGAGCTGAAAAAGCAGCGTGAAGATGAGAATAGGTATCGATCCTCCATCGTCCTGCAGCTTCCAGCAGCTCCAGCAGTCGGAGGTGTTAAAGAGAGAAGAGCTGCAGGAGAAAATGCTGCATCAACATAATTATTGAAGAAACTGTTACGTGAACAACTGTGTCACCGTGAGCCTGCTGACTCGGGGTTTTATTTTATTTGCTCCACTTTGTTCTTCAGCAGCAACAGAACAAACACGAAGAGATGAAAACGGATTGAGTCCACCGCCCGACCGCAGTCTGCGTCGCCTGACGTGAGCTACGGAGGAGAGAAGCATCAGCAATTAAATACACAGCTACTGTAATATGATCCGGACCACGAGTTTAGATTTAAAACAGATAAAACATGTCTTATGGAGCTTCTTCTATTTGATCTGGTCTGTTAATGAGCTGATATGCACAAACTCCTGCTTGGATGTTGCAGCTGTGGTGCTTTCAAGTTCCTTTCTTTACTCAGATGCTGCTGTGGTGAGGGGGTTCCATCGCTGCTGGTTCCTTAAGCTGAACTGAATTAAAGAGCCTGCAGGGATGTTATGTCCTTGACCTCACATAAAAAAGAAGTTTCTCAGAACTACACCTTTTGTAGTGTGTAAAAGCCTTTGCTGCTGCTCAGCATCAGAGAATCAAAGAAAATATCTTACTTGTGCTGGTTATCAACGATAGCTGCATTTAGACTCCTGAAGCTGCACGACATGTTTGATTATTGGGAGAAATCACATTTGATTTTAAACACATGAGCAGATTGAATTGGTGGTTCCAGCCCTCAAATAATCAATAAAGTAGTTTTTTTTTTAATCTGTTTTATTTTAAACTGAGTTCATAATTTGAAAACAGCAGCCAACACTCCATCATTTACTGTCTTGGGTAATATTGTGACAGCCAGTGAAGCCTTAGTGTGTTCAGATTGTACTAACTTGTTGCCTTTCTGCCCGGCTGTTCAGTTCCCGTCCGCCCTGTCTGACCAACTTCCTCCTGGCTGTGTCTGGTCGCCGGTCCTGCACACCAAACCCTATCTGAGAAACTACATTTTGGACCATTCTACCATCGACCTATACTCACCTCGCTGGCTTCCCCACCTCCTCTGGGTTCCGTACTCGGCACCCACACCTTTCCAACGCCATTTACATTCAACAGTAAAACTGCTCAATATCATCTCAGTTATCTAAGGATCATTCAGTATCAAGATACTCTTCTCCCTTTTCCTCCCACAGCCAAACCCGCTGCTGCACTGTAAATTAAACTATCACTTTTTTTTTTTTTTTTGTATCCCTGTGTCCTCGTGTCATTGTTCTGCCATTTGGGGTCATGATATAATCTTCTTTTACTAATGTATAAAGCACAGAATCAAACGTTGCCTCCGAATATTCAAAGATATTTTGTAAAGAGGGAAAGCAGTTATAACCTAAAAATAACTGATATTTTTGTTAAACCACGTTATAGAACATGTTTTAGGAGTAGGTCTACTTTAATACAAGGCATAGCTATGTGGAATGGTTTGGATAATAATATCAAAATAGCTAAATCTGTGCAGAAAATATCCAATACATTACTAGGATCTATCACAGACGTGTATACGGAAAATATCCAATCCTAGGATCTCTCAAGTATGGGTATGCTTAAAATATTCTATACTAGGATCTATCACATATGTGTATCTGGAAAATATCCAATAGTAGGATCTTTCTCATATGGTTATCCAAAAAATATCCAATCCTAGGATCTCTCAAGTATGGGCATAAATTATTCTATAATAGGATCTACCACAGATGTGTATCTGGATGATATCCAATACTAGGATTTATCATATATGGGTATCCGGAAAATGTCCAGTGCTAGGATCAATCACAGATGGGTATGCGTGGGATATCCTGTACTAGGGTCTGTTACAGATGAGATCTCCCTGTATAGCACCGGAAACATATTGGATATGTGGCAGATACGTAAACTTGCATACTGTTGTATCTCCCCCGATATTAGGCCTTTTAGTCCAGTGAATGATTAAGAGTGAACTTTTGAAAGAAATTATATAATTGGTGTAAATTGTATGAACCATATAATTGTGAATTGTAAATACAGTAGGTATAAAATTGGTTCTTGGATAATTATTGTTTAAAACTTGATTGTTTGAATTAATTTTGTTTGAAAAGGGGCAGATATTATAAGACTGTTTCTTCTTCTGCTTCCTTTCATTCAAATTGTTTTTTCCCTCTGAGATGGTTTTGTAAATGTACTGTATTTTCTTGTGTTTTACAAATTGAAATAAATAAATAAATAAATAAATAAATAAATAAATAAATAAATAAACAAACAAATGTAAAAACAAACATCATGTTACCAACAAGTGCACAGGGAGAACATGTAAACTCAATGGAGGAAGGCCCCAGGCTGGGAGTCGATCCAGCAACTTTCTCGCACCCCCTCAGACTGATTGTTTTCAGTTTTAGTACAAGTTGTACTATCAGACCAAATACTATATTATCCTGACACAATGTGGACACTGTGTTTTTCCACAGTGACGCCATAGAAAACTGAGCAGATGATTAAATTCTGCTTTTTATTTAAGGCTCTCTGTCACAGCTCAGATTCAAACAGATGACCGGTTTACGGCGCTGAATCATTTCCTACACTGTCAGAACCTCCTGAAACAATAAGAACCAGGAGATAATGGCTGTTCATCACAAGACAGTTGTAATTCCATCAGGACGTCTCTGTGCTTCTGTTTGGAGGAGAATCAAATCACGCTGCTGTCACGAAGCCCTGCGATCAGCTGCGTCTCGCCTTCAGCTTCCATCTGTTTTCATCCCAGACGAGAAACCTCCTCCGTTCTGTTTTTTTTTTTGGTTCTGGGTGGACAATGTGATGGTTGCGCCGCATCAAAGCGAGCAGATAATCTACTGAATGTAGTCAGAAGTAAACCAGGATTAAAACAACAAAACCTCTTTTTCAGACGGGGAAATATTTTATTCAGGAGCAAAATGTTTGTATTTCAGACTGACAGGCTTTTTATTATTTAAATGAGTTTCCTTCATGCAAAAATCTCCAACAGAAACATGAATAAAAATAATTTCCTGGGATGTGTTTTAATTTAGTGATGCCAGTTTCATTTAACGATTTTGTAGATTTGCATTAAATTAAAATAATCATCTGCAGAAAGAACTCAGTTTGATGTGTCTAGTTTGTCATTAAATTCAGACAAATGTTAAATAACTTTAATTTTTTAAACCTGAAATAACACTGTTGTTTATTTACAGTATTTTATTCTGTTTATGACAATGCTTTATTTGCTCAGGACCTGCTGGTTCTAGGTCCAAAAGTGGTCCAGATTGAATCAGTCTAAAGTAAAAACAAAACAACTTTGTCACGTTCCATCATTCTGAGCAGCACGTTGGAGACAGAGTGAAAAACCCTCCAGCAGAACCAGAACTGGGCCCAGGATGTGCGTCCATCTTCGTTCAGCTGGGGGTTAAAGAGGACAAGATGGAGACGAGCACAGGAGCATTGGTCCAGGTCTGGTTTCTATAAGACGAAAAACAAAGAAAAGCAGGTTTTTTATAAAATATAACCAGAGAACGAGTGAGAAAATGTTGTCAGTTTGTCCTCGTGTCTAAACCTATTGCAGCAGCACTAAGGGATAGCTCAGGAAACCCAAGCCTAACTATAGGATTTAGAAAGAAGGAAAAGCTTGAAGATAAACAGGTGTCAGCCTTGTGAACAGAACCTGGAAGTTGGTTCCATAAGAGAGGAGCTCTGCCTCCCATTTTAGAAACTTTAGAGATGCAGTTTATAAGCAACATCGTGGTGTGATTTACAAAAGTTTCTTTAGCTAACATGAAATAAATAGTGCTTCCATCACTTCACAGCTCCAACATTAAACTGATGGTGATGCACTTTAATGAGAACTCCTGGCTCTGCTCCTCAGAAAACCTCCAGACTCTGGATGTCAGGGTTCGTCCAATAACCCACCTGATGGTGAGATGAGACAAACAACCTGTTGATCCGAGTCTTCTGGTTCCGTCAGGCAGCTTTTCCTGCTTCCTCCGACAGCTGACAGCTTGAATAAATCATCTGTCCGGCTGAGATTCTTTCAATCCTCCTAAAACTGACGCAGGTGAAGTCTTCATGCAGCTCCACAGCAGGCCACGCTCGCTTCCTGGTGACGTCTCTTCAGGACGTGAACAACCTGAGGAGTTTTTGAACGACAGCAGCGTTCACCCTGAGGAGCAGAGCATCATTGCAGATGGGCAGTTATCTATAACCCATGTTGGAGACACAGAACCAGCCTGATTTTAAACCTGTGTGTTTGTTGCTTCAAACCTGAATGTTCACACAGTATCAGCATCTGTCTGGTGTTTAACTTGTTTTCATTCTAAAAATCTGCTGACTTTTCTTCCCGTCTTCAGACTGCTTCCTTCGAGCATTTATCTCCATCTGCTGTAATGTCTTCTCCATATTGCCCAGCAGTCACTAAACTATAGAACAATACTTCAGTTAGACGTTCAGAGCTGATGAGCAGGTTTCAGTCCTGGTAAACTGTGATAAAATCTTCATTTATCTTCATCCACATCCACCTGGCTCGTATTTATCTGCAGGATTTTCCACTTTGGAGCCATAAATCATCTCGTGCCGAGCAGATGAAATGTTCAGATCGAAAGAAAAATGCAGCAACGATGCAACTTGTTTATCATTATCATAGCAGGATCTGCAGAGGAGGAGGCTGAAATTCAACAGGATGACGATTTCTAAATACAGCGAAGCTTCTCAGCCTAATGAGACAATGTGCGGCTCCTCTTATGAGTTTTTGTTTTAACAGGTTTTTCACTTCCTAAACTGTCCTCCGTGTGCTGTAAAAGCCTCTTAAAGCACAGAGGAGGCGAACAATCAGCTAATGCACCACTTACATGCACACGCGCTGAACGTTAATGAGCAGTTCAAGTTTTCACGTGGCTCTGAAGCTTTCTGCAGGGAGGTCTCACGTTTGTTTCCGACCCTGAAATGTGACACGTCCTGTGCTCGTCACGCTCTCAAACATCTCTAATCTGCTATTTTACCACTTTCTTTTGAAAAAACAGATTTTTAAAAATACCCGCTTTATGAAAAGTTGAAGACCTGAGCTCTCATACCTGTGTGTGTGTGTATGAATCACAAGTGTGGGATATTTTTATAGAGCAGGAGAAAACCATCAGTGATGATTTCTAGTCAGCTGCTTTTTTAATGTAAGCCTCTCAAAAAACAAGATCTACTGATTTTAAATATTTATTTTGTCCTCGTTACACCTAAATATCATTATCACTGCAAATGTGAGCAACTTAATGTAACAAGAACATCATCAAGTTTGCACTTGTTTACCACAGAAGCCCTGAAAGGCCCCAAACACAACAAATACAATTATTTTGGAGAAAAAAATAACAAAAATATGTTTATTGGACAGAAATGATCCTGATTATGAGTTGACTTGAGTCAAAAAGATTTTGTCAGGAAGTACAGACTGATAAGAAGAACTGCTAATCATCTTTTTTCACTCATTCAACCTTAATTAATTCAGGTTAGTCTCATTGAAAGGGCCTCAAATTCCCCATGATAATCACTTTGGTCACTCCTGCTTAAGGGGATTTAAAGCCCTCTAATAGGTATTAAACACAAATGATAAAAATAGACACATTTAAGAAACTTTAGGCAGAAAAACATGTTTTTGTCTAAATAATTAAAAGGTCCAGCGTTTCTACGAGGACTGCATATGGTCTTAATTTTCATTTTGTTTCAGGAGACCACAATTGTCTTGTGTTGAAAAAAGAAATGAGCTGTTTTTGCAAACGTTGTTACGCAAGATTGTGCAATATCACTCTCAGCGTACGAGTTGTGAATGACTCTCAGTTACTACCACATCAAATTTTAGCTTCAAATCTGTAAAACTCATACAGAGTTAAAACAAATGTCCAAAACTCAAATATTTTTTATCATAAGAAAACAGAGAAATGAAGTGAACTGCTGATCGTGTTCAAACAGCTGAGACGTTACCTTAGTATAAAATGATTTATTTGACAACAGAGGGT
>JARVLU010000624.1:20511415-20532076 GCA_031762415.1 Simpsonichthys santanae | reverse complement strand
GACAACAAACCTTAAAAAAATAAAAAAACTATAAATCATTGATTCCCCCCCCCCCCCCCCCCATATTGAGCTGACATTTGGCATGGTGGTAGCTGAAAGTGAACCTCAATACATAGTATTGTCAGATAAATTAAAATGGCCACCACATGGCAGTCCCTGTCAAAGTTTCTCCAGGAACTTTCTAGTTTTCACTAAAATCTACCTTTTTCTGTGCATCTGTTTACGTTTGATTAAATAGGATTAATTTGCACTAAACAACTAATTGTTGTTCCAAAAGTGGACAAACGTGAATGAATTTTAAATAATTTCTCTGCAGTAGGGTCATTTTTAGTCACTATTTCAGTACAGGTGATTAGAACAACTCGCTTGAGTTTAATGACCTCTGACAAGCAGGATGATGGGAACGTTTATCCTGCAGAGGGGAACCCGTGTCTGAGGTTCTGCTCAGAGCATGTCACAGAGGACCAATCAGTGTCTCTGTGCCGACAACTCACCGTTCAGAGCAGCTGTTCACGAGACTGCTGCCGCCCTCCACTGATTTAGAGGATATTGTTTTCATGCTGTATTTGTTTGGGAGGACTCACGCCAGCTTCTTCGGTTAATATGAGGAAGTGTGTTTTGGCCTGGAGGCTGCAGCCGAGTCCTGCCAACATAAACTCACACACAACTTTGAGCTTTTCAATTTTACTGGCAAAATCAAAACTGAGGCCCCTCTATACTCTGCATGTGTGGGATTGTGTTTGTGTGGATTCTCATTTGTTCAGTTGTAGACACTCAGCGAAGCGTGAACAATCTGTCTGGGTTCGGTTTGATTCATCTTCCGAGGTTGCTGCCCGACAACCAGCTGCAGGAAAGGTTCACCAACAAATTCGGACTCATGTTTGAAACGTCTTAAACCTTAAATCACACAAATAATATTGGAACACTTATCTATTTACAACATTCTTGTGGATAATAACAAGCCCTTGTAAAAATGTTTGAGATTTGATAAATGCCTTGGCATCTCTTGAAGAAGTGAATGTCCCCGACTGCCTTCCATGATTTAAACTAAGTCTTATAATGAAAAATGACAATCACAGCACTCACTCTCTTAGAGCATGTATTGAGGATGACTCCCAGCTACTATTTAACCTCAGTATCTCTAATACTGATCTAATTACAGCGTTTGTGTTTTCCAAGGTCTGTGGTGGCCATTTTAAATAAAGTTGACTCCAAAAGTAAATCGATTGTAGAGTTACATTTAGTCTTTACCCTCTGAAAATTTCATTAACATTAATCCAGTGACTTGTGAGATATTTTTCTGTCACACACATTAGATTGTAACAGTTAATACCAATGTTTTGAACAGACCCATTGCTATCGGTTAGTGCTTGGAGAATGTTTTAGATATAACTCTCAGCTACAAACACATCCACACTTTTAATATATGTAAAAAATTACAAGGTTATGAGCATTTTTGCATTTGAAAATGTTGGTTATCTGTGGTTGCCACCTTTATTCAGACTGACCCCAAAAGTTAATGAGTTATACAAAGAAGATGTGCCTTAAATAACGGCGTTCTGAGAGGCAAAAACATGATCCGCCAACACTTGTCTTTTTGGCTGCGGCCAATAACTAAAAGTAAAAAAATAAAATAAAATAAAATAAATAAAATAAAATAAAAAATAAAAAAAACTAGAGAAGACAGCTGAAATTAGCTAAAAACATGCTGAACTGTAGCTGAAATGCAAGAACAAGCTTAACTTATAGCAGAAGAAAGCAAAACGAGCACATATTTTCTTAATCTGGTTTAAATAGGGAAAAAAAGAGCTAACAAAAAGCAAAAATTAGCTTAAAAGTCAGAAGGAAGCTTAAACTAGGCGGAAGGAGATGAAAAGATCTACAAAAATGTGGAATTAGCTGAAAAAGCTAAATTTAGCATAAAAACAGCTAATTAGATGCTGAAAATGTAGAAAAAGTTTAACCTGGCAGAAAAAAGCTGAAAGGAGCATAACAAGCTGAAATTAACATAAATAAGTTAATTAGGCTAAAAGTAGCAGAAATTACCATACAAAAACTTGAATTTATCTGAACACAGCTGAAATTAGCTAAAAATGCTAAAAACATAGCGTAAAATGTAGCACAAGCTTGAATTACCAGCAGAAAATGAAAGAGCATAATTTTGCTCAATTAGGCAGAAGGAAGCAGAAATTAGCTAAAAAAAAGTGGACATTATCTGAAAAAAGCAGAGATTTGCAAAACAAAACAGCCGAATAGTAGCTAAAAAACAGAAAGAAGCTTAAATTAGCAGAATGAAGTGGAGAGAGCACAAATATGCTCAATTAGGCTGAAAATGTTTAAATGAGTGCAAAAAAAAAAGTAGAATTAGCTGAAAAAGCTAATGGCATAAAACAGCTAAATAGTTGCTGAAATAGCATTTCATTGAACTGAACAGCAGAAAAGGTTTAAACTTGCAGAAACAAGCTAAAAGGAGCATAACCAGCTGAAATTAGTAGAAAGACATTAGAAGAAGCACAAAAATTTTTTAGTTAGTATTATAAAGCAGAAAGGAGCACAAAACAGTTGACAAAAAAACAGCTGAAATTTGCTGAAAAGTAGCTGATTTTTTTTAATTATTTTTTTTATTTGCTCAAGGAAGCTGAAAGAAATGGAACCAGAACAAAATGTGAAAGGAGCAGTAAAAGGTAAAATGACCTCAGGAAAAAAATGGCAGAAAAAGCCAAATATTTCCAAAAATAAAATTGCACCAACATCAAAAGTCATAGCAGAATTTTTCTGAAAAAGCTGGATGTTTTGATTTGATTTGTTGAAATACCTGTACGTAGGACGAGAAAGATGCAGAAGAAAAACTGATCACAATAGTGTGAATGCTTCTTAAACATTCACAAAATTAGAAGAGACACTGAGTGGAAACTGTTTTTAACAGTATTTTGTGTAAAAATGTGAATTCATTCTATTGTATTCAATTGTCAAGTAACAGAAGTTACTTCATGAGCAGGAAGAACACGAGTAAAAATTTGAGCTACATACGTCAGAATCAGACAAGTGACTCGTTCGCTCATGTCCTGATTTCTCTTTCAGCTCATCTTCACAGCAGCTGTCAGAACGTAAGGTTTGGTTTTACATCGGCTGTAAATCAGGTGGCAGCCAGCTGTCCTCTAACGTTTAAGCTCTAAAACGTCCATAAAAACATGCTGCAAATCCAGTACATTCAGCGAATCGTCAAAAACCTTAAAAAGTGGGTTTAATCAGAAATCTGTTCTTTAAAGCATTTCAGGAAGTTTTTTTTTTTAATCATTTCAGCCTGAGGTCGTTCATTGTGGCTGAACTCGTGGAGCTGTTACATCTAAGGATGTTAATCCAGGTGGAGGTAAAAGAAATAAACCAAAGAGCCTGAAGCATTATTCCAACATGGAATGCAAAACACACTTTAATATTTGGGCTCAAATGCAACACAATGGTCTGGGTTGTAAGAAAATGGAAGAAATGAAAAATTTGACGCATGTTTTAAGCACAAACTACAGCAAATATTCTGAAACTGATGAGAATCAGGAAGATGAGATGTTGAACAGATCTGCTTTGAGTGGCTGTTTAAAGATGGGGAGTTAGGGCAGGAGATGCCCGTTCATGTGCTGCGTGTTCTAGTAAATGACAAGGAGGAGCCAATTCATGAAGAACTCAAACCAGCAGCTGTGAAAAACTTCAAAATAAACCTTGAAACACACAAACCGTAGAACCTAATCCAAAATGATCATAAAAACAGGAGTTTATCAGTTCAAAAGAAAACCTTTCAATCAATACAACACGAGTCATTGATTCATGCCCTTAAATACAAGATCTGTTTAGTTAAACTTTATTTTTAAAGCTCTTAACAACAACAACACGGGACCAGGAAGTGCAGCACAGAAAACCAAGTCAGGAGTAAGAAATAAAAGGAGGAGTCACATAAAACAAGAATAAAAGAAGTGAGAACAGCCTTTTAACAAAACAATGTAAAATGAACTAAATGCAACACATTTCCAAGTATTAAAGACTTTTAAAGAAGTAAAAGGAGCTCACCAAACATGTCAAAATGTTAAAAACTTATTCTTTTTGTGCAGGAATGCATATCATCCGCCACCTTTTGCAACAGTGGTTAATTCAAAATGGCCACCACAGGCACATTTTATGCAATGTGTGCACAAAGCAGACTGAGGATGACTTTCTTTTGTGACCACGCTAAAGCTTAGCTCCTTATGTGTAAAACTGGTTGAGTTGCAATCATTTTTGTGTTTGCTAATGTTGTTTAGCTATGGCGGCCATCTTGGGTGTCTCAAAAGTTAATCAGTTTCAGATGCACACCAATTGGTCCATCTTTCTCTTCACCCTGCCTCCATCTCAGAACTGTTCCTGCTGAGGCAAAGACTCAGACCTGACTGAAAAGTGTTCAACCTTTTTAGTCAAAATGTTAGATCCAGGACAACAAAAGACAAATTCGTATTTTTGTCCTGTGCGACATTCAACCATGGGCCTGTCCTCCACAGAAGGCAACTTCAGCTTCACCGTTACCATGGCAACAGATGCTAAAACCAACCTGCTCCAGAGTCTACTTGAAACTTACCATGCAGATTTATTCTGTATTTCCTTTAATCTTAAGTATGAAAGTGTTTGAAAATGTTGTGTTTGAACGTTGACCTCCTGTCAGGATCACCTCAACAGTTTCTGATGTTAAGAGCAGACTGATGACACCACAGAGTTTCGTTAATCTGATTTATTTGCCAACTAATCTGAAATAATAATTAATAAAAACATCTTCTCAGGTGAGCCTGATGATAAAAGCTTTGAAACAATTAAAATGCTAATTTTACCAAAATGTTAAATGAAAAATACATTTAGATAAAAATAAGGGACGGTTGGTTGATGGAAGCTCTGATTGAGAGCGACCTTCCGTAAGACTCTCTGCAGGAAGTGGCTTTGATGCTTCTGTTGAGGATGAAACATGACGCAAACTGTAATCTGCCTGCGAGCCGGCGAGCAGCAGATCAGATGCAGAGTTTGTGCTGAAATGTGTGAAGTGATGCAATCTGATTTCAAAAGGATTAAATTCACAAAGGAGCAACGTGTGAATTGATGAAGCAGAGAATGATTAAATCAGACATGAAACAAGTGAGAAAACTGAATGTTTTAGTGCTGCTGTTCAGAAACAGACTAAATATTTTCATGTTGGCAAGCTGGATGGAATATTTAAACTTTGTGGATGATATTAATTAACAAAACTGTGTTTTCATCCATTTCTTTAATTAAAATGTCTCAACAAATAAAACAGAAGAATAAAAACTGCAAACTTCTAGAACAGACACAGTTGAACTTTATGTTTGACTTTGATGGATGTGTTGAATCAATTTCAGCAACAAATAAAATAAACAAATAAAATGTTAGCAAGGGCCAGATTTGGCCCACAGAACTTTAACCTGCATGTCCATATATGGGCATGTGCCGTGTGGGTTCTCTTGCTGTGGACCTCTGAAGGAGAAAGCAGCTGTAAGGTTTAAATCAACATATAAGAAGAATGTCACGTCTAGTCGCACTTTTCAATGTTTTTATTCACTTCCTGTTTCCTGCCCTGATCTTCAGTTCAGTTTCCTGATCTTGTTTGCTTCATTTTGTTGTGAGCTCTAAAGATTAAGATCTTACCTGGACAGCTGAGTCTACACCTTGAACCCTCAACTTAGAATCCTTCCAATAAGGACATATTCTGCAGCCAACCTACAAGGAATGCTCAGACTGTTGTGGCGTCAGCGTCCATGTTAAAATACTGTGGCCAGTTATAAATATGTCTTTACGGCTATGGTTAAAAAGCTGTATTTTATGAGTTGTGAGGATCCAAGAGGTCCGTCCATCGTTGGATGGAGCTTGGATCCATTGCTGTCACCAACTAACATGAGATGTGGAAAGGAATAAAGCTAAAAATATAAAAACAGATTTACTAATGCTGGATTAGTTTAGAGACATCTGTTGTAATAGGTCACATTAATCCAGCTTTGATTCATTTATACTTAAACTTTAAATCAGTTATCTTTGCTCATCGTATTTCTGTAAAATAAAACGTTTGTCAGTTATGACATTTTCACGTGTTTTCATGTGATGAATTTGATTCTGTTTAAGATATATGCCCTCAATCACATCAGCCTTTCCTTTCAAGAAAAATAATGCGACAAACCCCAGACAATTAAAGTCGCTGGTGTTAAGTGATTGAGACGTAGCTGGGAGCAGCAGAGGAACCAGTCCAGCTGAGAGAAACCATGGACAGTGATGCAGGAAGCAGCCCTGAAACATATCCAAGTAAAACAAGGACAGAAATAACTCATCCTGCAAAAACAAACATAAAATAATTATTTAAAAATGACTGATCTAATTCAGCTTTAACATAGAAGGAAGAACAGTCTGTTGGACACGTTCACATCCAAACTTTGTTCTTGGGAAAATATATATAAAAAAAATCCGACTTATTTCTCTTACAAACATCATAATGAATATTTATGTGGTTTGCATCAACACATGGATCAAACAGAACCATCTCTCTCGATGTGTCTGTTACTTCCAGCTCACAGACCTCTGTGATCTGTTTGTTCCACCTTCCAGTTGTTCTTCAGCTCTTTTTAAGAAAACCCTTGAATTTAATTTGACGCAACAACATTTTTTCATCCTGAATCTTCTTATAACAGCATTCCAGTACTTCCCCATCAGGTTGCAGAGACTCCTCAGAGATTCAAATAACAAACAGCTTTAATTATTTTGAATTATTGAAAAGACATTGCTCAGTTGTTGCCTTCTTCTTAAAATAAAAAAATGCATACATGAAGAATGAAGGTTTTCTCCTCCCTGTCTGAGTCCTCTCTTAGTGAAGAAACCTGAAGCTCCCACCTTCATCACCTGAAGGCCTCACAGAAAACCTCTTTGTTGTCTGGATCCTTCAGAAAACACACAATGTGTGGAGGCAAACTAGTCACAATGAAGGTCATGAGTCTGAAGTTAGATGGACAAATCAAACACAGAGCAGGTCCAAGCTGAGCTCCAGAGGTTTTAAAGTCGATGATTCACCCAGAAGCTTCAGTCGGCATTTTAGGATTCAAAACATTCAAATCAGGAAGCTGGAACAGAATCTTTATGTGCCAAAGTAAGAGAGTGTTTTCATAAACAAGATGGAGTGCTTCAGTCAGTTTTTTGAAAATGAAGCTTTTTTTGATAAAATATTTCACAAAACTGATCCATCACAGCAGAACATGGCAGATATTTTCCCAAAATACAACACTGTTATAAAGAAATACACACATTTTTAAAAATAAAGTAAATAACTTGTCACATTATTAAACACATATTTATCATATAATCCAATTATCCTTTAACCTTCTGGTGTATTACATTTAAATTTCTTTTACTGTCTCTTTTATTATTCTCTTACCGTTTGTGAGGTTTACAGAGAGAGTGCAAAAACAATTCACACAAACCATCTTACCAAAAAAGTGAAACAGTCATTATAAAGATCTTAAATATAAAATAGTTTTCTTATGGTTGCAAGATCAGTGATCTGTTGTGTGGAGAAATAATGTAAAAATTAAAATAAAACATAAAAGCTGTGTCCAACACAAAAACAGCGATAAGAAGAAGCACCATTTTTTCCTCCGTACATGTCGCGCCGCCCTATAAGTTGCATCAGTCCAAATATGTCTAATAAAGTGGAAAAATCCATAAATACATCACTTGACCGTATACATTACATTTAGTATGCATCACCGGTGACAACCCAGAAATGTGGGCCGAACCCAGAAATGTGGGCCGGTGTTGTGCCAAAAATCGATTGGCTGCAAAATGGGGGCTGTGGGAGCATGCACAGGAGGACTTTAACAAGAATTTAACAAGAGTTTCACTTAAAAACAATTATTTATTTCTCGAAGTTATAGCAATGGTGTGTCTCAGTTTAACATTTGCTTAATAAATGCACTTTAACGGTCAAATCAGCTGCACTTTCAAAAGTCGATACGCAGAAACATGAACACAGATGGTGACTCACTGTCCATTTCTTCGAAATTTAACAAGATAATCACCTAAAGGCAATAATTTGTTTGCTCGACTTTATAATAAAGGTGTTTCTCAGTTGAAATTTTACTTAATAAATGTAGTTCAATGTTCAAATTAGCTGCATTTCGGCAGGGCGGCGTGGCAAAATTAATTTGATTTGACATTTGCCACAAGCCGAAGACAGTGGCAGTCTATGGAAGTCGATTGTGCCATTAATAGCCACTTTACCCATTACATGATACAACGGCATGCTATACTGCTTGACTGCCATCTAGTGGCTGAAAATGGTAGTGTTCAATATTTTCAGTCAGAATGAATGAAAACGATTATATCTCAGCCATAAGTTGGTTTATAAATATGGGGAAAAAAATCCATAAAAACATTGCTTTGGCGTATAAATCATAGGGCATGCAAATTATGCAAACAAACAAACAAACAAAAAACAAACAAACAAAAAAACACGACATACAGTGAGAAATACGATAACTCTTCTGGATTTCATCGTCATCACAGGATATGGCTTTGTTGGCAATGGATTGTGGGAAGACCCTCCATGTGTGTTAAATCCAGCTCTGCACAGATGATGCTTTAGTTTGGTCCTGACATCTGACTGGTCTGTTTTTAGTTAAGCACATGTGCGTTGCGTACATAGTAGATGTGTTAAAGCACATGGTGCACAAACAAAGTACTGTATTTTAAAAAGTCTGGGCTTTGAAATGGCAGGATGTGATGTCATGAAATACTTCTGTCGAATGTAGATAAATGCGTTTCATGTGGGATTAACATTATAAACGTGAAAATCAGTGTAACTGTTTTTCCTCCTGTGTAAAGTTTTGCTAACAGTGAACAAAACATAAGCAACTAAAAATCAACCGGAAAGATCGGTAGATCATGGGAAAAATTAACCTTAGAATGTAAAAGATGAAAATAAAATAAAATGAAAATTTTAACAAAACCTTAAACTGGAGGGAAATTTGGAATCATATTTTGATATGAACTGTGTTTAAAAACTGATAAAAATCAAACATCTGCTGCAAAATGAAACATGTTTTAGAGCTTTAGAAAGCCCTTTGCCGTGTGTCAGCTCTGTATTTATTTAGCACAGCAGTGGGTTTTCTATTGATCAGAAGCTGGAATCAGAACCACAGGCCCACCGAGCCAAACTGGATTACTTGGTACAACTGACACACAAGTCATTCAGCAGCCCTCAGCTTGTTAAGGTTGTTTTTAGGGTTAGCAGCTTCAGGTTCCTGCAGAAAAGCTAAAAACAACAGAAATAAAAAGTCTGAGAAATAAGTCATTTTGTTTGACAATTTGTAGATTAAATTATATATATATATATATATATATATATACATATATATATACATATATATATATACATATACACACACTTTGTACACACACACTGATAACATGCTACATTTTAAATGGACTTTAATTAAAGACTTAGACATTGAGCTAAAACCTCGTGTGACAGTAGCTGAGGGCCTTTTATTTATTTTGTGTATTTTTTTTTTTATTTTTTTAACCAGGCAAGACATTAAGAACAGTTTCTTATTCACAATGTCAGCCTGTCAAACATTAAAGAGAAACACTAAGCTTTACATTTCTCAAATGCTTTTTGTTTTTGCTACAGGAGAAAGCTTTTTTTACTTTAGGAACTTTCATATTAGCATTAGCTACTGAATCTTTCAAAAATAATTGCAGCAAAAGTGGTAATAAAAAAAGGACAGGACGGCTGAGTTTGGTTGTTGGAGGTGTTCTCTGAAGAGGAAAAAAGGCTTCACAATAAAAGCCTTTGTGTTTTTGTAATGTTAGCTAAGAGAACTAGGTGTCAGCCTTCCTTTCAACTTTCCAGCTGTTGATCTGACTCCTGCAGCTGCTGTCCACGTTGCTGTGGGTTTCTGCACAAACATACACACTATGGTGACATGGCAGAAACAAACATTGTCATGTTAGACACAAGCTACGTGCACACTGATGAGCTGCAGCAGATTTAGGCCCAATTTTAATTTCCTAGATTGGATCGGTGAGAAGCAGCAGCAGATGTCGTATTTGGCAGACCAAGCAGAACCCAGAGAGTTGTGAACAGATGATCTGACGCAACCAGACTCCCTGTGTGTTTGAGTGTGTGATTAAAGTTGTGTTTTCTAGCTCTGTACTGATCCTTTAGTTTGAGTTTAATCTGGAGTAAAGCATGCATCAGAAAAGTGTGTACTGTATGTAGGTTTATATGATCAGAATGATTGTTCGAATTATTCATTACAGCATACTGAAATGATCCATTCAAATGTTGGCTGGCAGGAAAGAAATATTTCTACATGAGCCCCAGTGCTTCATTAAAATAACACGGATTCATGGCATGAAAGAAGCACAAAACAGAGACTTTTATCATCTGTTGCAGAAGCTGCTGACACTCAGAGCAACTAAACAACTAATGAAGACATCAACTTTGGACAAAACCAAAACGATTCAGACTCGAGAGAGAGAATCAAAAAGTTTAGGTCAACAGACAATGTGCCAAAGCTCATAAAACACATTGATACATTCTCTGGAATAAAACAGAATTAGGATACGTTTCAGGTCACATTACTTAGTCTCCAAGCTAACATATGTCAACAAATCTACCCATCTCTAGTTCCATGGTAACAAATACTGAGCACCACCAACCAGTTACTGTCTCTATAGTAACAGATGCTGTAAACTGACTTGTCTCTGTCTCTATGGTAACAGATGCTGTCAGCCTACCTACCAGTTTCCGTTTTTATAGTAACAGATGCTGTAAATGGACTTGTCTCTGTTTCTATGGTAACATATGCTGTTAACCTACCTACCACTTACAGCCTTTATAGTAACAGATGCTGTAAATTTGACGTCTCTGTCTTTATTGTAACATGCTGTCAACCTACCTACAGTTTCTATTTGTATAGTAACAGATGCTGTAAACTGACTTGTTTCTGCTTCTATGGTAACAGATGCTGTAAACTGACTTGTCTCTGCTTCTATAGTAACATATGTTGTAAACCTACTTGTCTTGCTTCTATAGTAACATATGTTGTGAACCTACTTGTTTCTGTTTCTATGGTAACAGATGCTGCTAACCTGTCTGTTTCCATGGTAAACCCACTCAGCTCCATAGTGGATTATGTTTCCAGATCAAAGATGAACTCTTCCAAATGCAATGTCTAACCAACAGTAGTTAGAAAACATATCTACTCAAAAACATGGGTGTTGTAGAATAAAGATACACATTCTATTGGCCTTTTCACTGAAGGACCTTCATTAAATGTGTTTCAGCAGACAAACTGAAACCAATACAGATTTGAAACCAGTTTTTGTTTTTTCCTAAATCAATTTTTTTTGGGGGGTGGGGGTTCACATCTTAAAGTAGGACAGGGAAGTCCATTTAGTCCACATTAGATCAGAAGCTTTGTTGTCCATGTAATGAGTAGAGTAATACCATCATCCAAACTGTAAAAATCAATGACGATTTCACTCAGGAGTAGTCGAACAAACTTTGTAATGTCTCTCAAAAGAGCTAAACAAACCAAACCAAAAAAAAAAATAAAAATAAAAAAAAAAAAAATAAAAAAAAAAAAATAAAAAACTGTAAATAATTCTGATGGGAAGTTTCTCAAAAGATGTTGGTGGATTCTGCTGCATTGATGTATTCAGAAAAAGAAAAAAAAGAAGTGAGACGAGGAGAACCAGATGACAGCACATCAAGATACAAAGCCTCACCTCTGGGTGAGGCTCACCTCACCTCAACATCACCTGGTGGCTGTCCTTCAGGTGTCCCTCAGCTGTGCAAGAACAACAACAAGAAATAACTACTAAACTCAGCAATTGCATTTCACTAATTTATTGCTAAATATTAAAATACTGCAAAAACACAAGTTATTTGTGAATGCTTAGTAATATAACATTTAATTTATGACTGATTTTTATCAGTTACATCTCAGCAGTAATGAATATGATGGATTTTAACATTTACACTTGGCAGAAGTTGAATGTCTATTTAAATTAGCTGGGCACCTCTGCTTTAAAGTTTGGTCATGTTTACTGTTAATAAGTGTCTTTTTTGTGTTTCAAAAGCTGAAAGTGTCTGCAAATAGCACCTTATAAATTCACTCTTAACCAACTTGAAAATAATGCAACTGTCATGTGAAAAATCAAAAGTTTTACGGGCTGCAGCCCCCAGTTTATTAAGAACAACGCCCCTGCAGTCTGACTGAGCTCCTGGGATCGATGTTTAGATGTTTCATTGGTTTGTTCTGGTTTTGCTGATGACAGTCATTAGTTTGGGGGATTAAAATGCACACACACGCACGCGCGCGCGGTAAGGAGGAGGAGGAGCAGGGGATGTAAGAGCAAAGCAAGAGCGCCTAAGACGCAGAAAGAGGGAGCGCACGCGTGGGCACAGACCTTGGAAGTGGGATCTGGATCAGCAGGACCAGGCATCCTTCAGTAGTTTCCACCATGCATGGACCCCTCTGCCTTTGCCTTTAACTTTGCCCCCCCCCCCCCCCCGTCCGGCTCCGTGGCCCCCGGTCCTCCACTGAAGGCAGCGGAACTTCACCGGCTGGCCCCGGAGCGACGCGGCCGGCCACAGGCGCAGGAAACACGGTGTGAGAGTGTGGGAGCAGCCGGGGGGGGGGGAGATGCGGTTCATGCCGCTGCTCTCCTGAACATGTCCCGGCTGATTAGCGGGTCAGAACCATCATGCACACGCTTCCAGAGTGGCGGGACGCTGCTGGCACGATGCGGACTGCGTGCCGGCTGTGAGCGCAGCAATGCGCGGGGAGGCGGGCGGACTGGGTCGGTGTGAAGCTGCGAGACTTTCTGCAGTCCTGAAGGTGAGACATTTACCAACCCCCCCTCTGAATATCTCTCACTGATGTGTTTTTAATAACTGGTTTCTTTTAGGTGTTAAGGAGGATCATTTGGACTAATCATCAAATTATTTAATCTTCCTGATATACTTTCATTTTTTAACAATAAGTAAAATAGAAAAGCTAAAACAATAATTTAAAATGTGCAGAGCAAGGATCCAGTAAATCCAGCTTCCCCTCCAAACTGGGACGCTGCGCTCTGCAGGACGCAGGAGTTCTCCTCATGCAGATCTGATGCTGGAGACCCGCTGGTCGAACCGCAGTCATCACAATTGGACTCAGTTTGATGGCTTATTTGCCCCCCCACACCCACACACCCACACCCAGATCATTACATAACTATTGAGCTGTCTTGGCCAGAAATCAATACAATCTGTCCACAGACTCTTGTTTCATCTCAGCTAACAGTGAAAGCATCATCTGAGCTCATTACTTCTCGAGGATGATTTTTTCTTTCTTTCTTGATTTTGGTTCAGTTTTAGTGTTTTCATCCCGCAGTGATGAAGAAACTCTCTCCACGTTGTTTAAACAGTCTGACCTTGTAGTCACCGCAGCACCTTTCCTCTCCGTGAAAGGCCCACATCGATCTTAGTTTTGTTCCTGTGCAAGGAATTTGTCTCATCTTATCTCTGCTGACAGGCTGCGTTCATCACCTTCACGCAGTCCTCTTCTCCAGCAACACCGAACTTAATGAGTCCTGCACAGAAAGGAATGCAAAGTTGACTTCAGCAAAAATGCACAACAGGAATGTGACTTTGGAGATGAATCTCTTGTTTTATCTTACCTATAAAGTAACCTTTGTTCATCCTGTGAATATGGCTGTGATTCTTTTTAACTGTTTCTGTACATTGGGGACATTGATGGCTCCCAGTAATCAAAGTAAATGTCCACACAACTTTGCTCTGGCTTAGTCATTCTTCTACCCTCTGTTCTTATTTTTGGTAGCAAATGATAAAAAAAAAGTACTTTAGGGAACTAAAAGTGATTTCTCTTCCTTCTTTCTGCAGCACATGAAGCCGGAGAGGAGTTTGATTTTTGTGGAAGCAGCGTCGGACACACAGCTCACAGCTCTGTCGCGCTTTGAGTTCTGCTCAGTGAACAGAGAGGATACAAAACCAATTCAGAAATGGAAGGCGATGGATACTGAGGAATTACAGAGAGACCATGTGCAGCGCCGGTCTGGACACAGTGGTGGTTTTAACACAGCGGTCAAAACCTACAGATTATTCTGCTGGAAACCCTGACTCTTATCCCATGCTGGTAATTTGTCTGATTTTATTCTGGTATTTTGGTTGAAATGGGGATACGGTGGTGTTTATGGAGTAAGGACTGGACCTCCTTGGTGAAACTATGGATTCCTTTACTGCTAGGCCTTCATCTTCAGTCATCACAAGCCTCCAGCTGTCCCAAAGAGTGCCGCTGTGATCGGACGTTTGTCTACTGCAATGAGCGGAGCCTGACCTCAGCGCCTCTGGGGATCGGCGAGGGCTACAAAACCCTCTACCTCCACAACAATCAGATCAACAACGCCGGCTTTCCCCTGGAGCTCCACCATGTGGCCTCTGTGGAAACGGTGTATCTCTATGGCAACGAGCTGGACGAGTTCCCTGTTAACCTGCCCAAAAATGTCAAAGTTCTCCATCTACAGGAGAACAACATCCAGACCATCTCCAGAGCAGCTCTGGCTCAGCTTCTTTGGCTGGAGGAGCTGCATTTAGATGATAACTCCATTTCTACCGCTGGGGTGGAAGACGGGGCTTTCCGTGAAGCTGTGAGCCTAAAGATGCTCTTCCTCACCAAAAACCACCTGAGCAGCGTGCCCATCGGTCTCCCAGATGATCTGAAAGAGCTGAGGCTGGATGAGAACCGGATTGCCATCATCGCAGAGGAGGCGTTTGAGAACGTCACCAGACTGGAGCGTCTACTGTTGGATGGAAACCTGCTGACGGATGAAGGGATCTCACCTGGAACCTTTCAGGACTTGGTCACATTGAGGGAGCTGTCCCTGGCCCGTAACTCCCTGACCTACCCTCCTCCGTTCCTCCCTGGGGAGGTGCTTGTGAAATTAAACTTCCAGGAAAATCAAATTAACCAGATCCCGGTGCAAGCGTTCGCAGCTTTGCACAAACTGGAGAGGCTGGATCTTTCTACCAACCTGCTGCAGCGGCTGCCCCGGGGCGTGTTTGACGGCCTCGCGAGCCTCAAACAGCTCACCGTCCGGAACAACCCCTGGCTCTGTGACTGCAGCGTGCAGTGGGTGGTGTCCTGGCTCAAATCGCTGCCCGCTTCACTGAACGTGCGTGGTTTCATGTGCCATAAACCGGAGAGGTTCCGGGGCATGGTGATCAGGGAGTTGAGCGCTGATCTGCTTCAGTGCTCAGTGGCCACTTCTCTGCCTGATGCTACTTTGAACCAGTCTCTTTCTGCATCCACGGACTCCACTGTGCTCCATCAGCATGTTTCATCCTCCGTTTCCTCCAGAAGACCCATCCCCACGTTTCCCACCCTCTACTCCATCTACACAACACGGGAAGAGGGGATGAGGACTAAACAACCCCTGCAGGTCACTTTCACCATTTTAAACGGGTCGGCTATTCACGTGCGCTGGGTGGCTTTGTTTCCAGTCACTGCCTACAAGGTGACCTGGGCCAGGATGGGCCCCAGTCTGACCGGGGACACGGTCAGAGAGAGGATAGTGGGTGGGGATCATCGGGGAATACGACTGGCTAATCTTGAACCAAAGTCCACGTATCGGATCTGTGTCATTCCCTTGGATGCTTTTAATAACTACAGGCCCAAGGACGACTCGGTGTGCACGGAGGCCGTGACCACCGCAGCCTTTTTCAGCCCCGATAACAACAACAGAAGGCGATCCGAGCCCGAGCAGGCCACGCAGAGAGAGTCCAGCTCACCGTTCCTGCTGGCCGGGCTAATTGGAGGGGCTGTGATCGTGGTGCTGGTGCTCCTGCTCAGCATCTTCTGCTGGCACGTGCACAGAAAGAGCCGCTCCGAGTGGAAATACAACCGGGGACGTAGAAAAGACGACTACTGCGAGGCGGGCACCAAGAAAGACAATTCCCTCCTGGAAATGACAGAAACAGGCTTCCAGGTAGTCTCGCTCAACAACGAGCAGCTCCTCAAGGGGGATTTTCACATTCAGCCAATTTACACCCCTAATGGGGACATCGGTTTCAGAGACTGCCCCCCAGGGAACAACAGCACAGTTTACTGCAAGAACAATGTTCAGGATGCAGATTTTTGTCATTCATGATGGTTTAGAGACCCTAGTAAAGATTTCTACCGAAGCTGCCCCTACTTTACTGAAATCTGTACAGTCTTATTAATGTAATTTATACAGCGGACTGGACCAACTCGTTTATAGAAAGACGTTGGATTTATAAGTTATTGCTTTTTGGAGTTGTGCTGTTTCAGTTCTGTGCACAAACGCATAACATATAACCATGGCTTGTTTTACTGTTACAGTGAGATTTAATGTTTGTTTTTGTTTTTTTGCAGCAGCAGCCATAACAGATCCATAATCCATTGCTGTATCTTCTGATGGAAACCCTAAAAAGCAGCAGTGAGCACAGTTATCACCACCAGAGGGCGTAGTTTTCCCTGTTAGTGCAGTCTCATCTGCACACGCACAGTTACATCTCTGCCAAATTTATGGACCATATGCAAACTGTTCTTTCTTCAGCTCTAGAAAGAAATTTAAAGGTCACACTCATTAAACACTCAAAGCGTCAGGCCACAGAGCTCCCACCTGCACCTCCACTTTAATTCATCATCACAGCAAAGGGATCACCATTATTTTTAGTTGATGGTGGGTGACACACAGTGAGCAGCAAAAAAGCACAACCTCCGTACATTTAACCCCCTTATGAACCATCTTTATCTTTTTTTTTTTTTTTTTTTTGCAACAATATGTTTCAGCAAAACGGTATATAAATGTGCCTTGAAGTTATCAGCTTATTCTGTATGTACATTTTATTGGACTGTTGAGGAAACAATTTGCTCTTGTTTATTTATTCATCTCGTTACAAATTTAATTAAAACATGACGTAGAAACGTGAATTTATTTTTCAGTCTGTTTTTGGAAGACCGGTAACCTTTAAAGGATCTTTTACTGTATGTAGGACAACCAAGGGTCCAGGATTCCCTGGAGAATAACCCAAATCCCATCAGAGATTTCATAGAGCTCATTACATTAAAACCTACAGAACTAATAAAAGATTCAGACCACATGTAGTGAAGGGATTTTGCACCTGGAACTATACCTGTAGTGATGAAAACACAAACTATTTGCTTTGTCCCCTCAGAAGCTGTAAAGGTGATGCAGACACCTCAGGGAGATATGAAAGTACTGTACATAAATGAGACAAACATCTTGTTTGTTCTCCAATGTTTCAAAGTCATATAAAACAGGATGATGGAACGATGATTTAACCTCAACTGGGGCCTTTCTGTGTTTCTGACCTGAATATTAGTTCTGAATAATGCATTAATAATTGTAAATTTGTAAGAAAAGTGTTGTCAAATTTGTGCTTTTTATGGAACAAGTTACATTTTCGTGTTAAATGCTTCAGTTGTCAACCCAAAGGAGTGAAACACCTGAGGTACAAAGGACCTGTGCCAGTTCTTGTGTTCCAGAGTTCTAGGGACCCTGAGGGTTGTAGGGACTTTTAGTCCCAATATGGCGCAGATACATAAGGGGTTTGGTTTTGCATTATCAGTCGAACACTGTTCGTAAAAGGCTAAGGCATCACGGCCACGTCACTTGTGCTCGTGACATTCACCAGCAGTAGTGGGAGACTCAGTTGTTGGAGCTGAGTGGCAGGGTTTGAAACACCACTGCAAATCAAGCTTCAGTGTTCTTTATCATTCGCATGAGGTACATGGGGTGGAAAGAAATAGTGTACACAGGGTCCCAGTTACACCCAAAAATAGCAAAAATATGAAGTATAAAAGAAAATCCAGTATACAAGGATCTAAGATATACTCTAAACAATAATAATATAATATGTTATAATAAACATCAGCCTGAACATGAGTCTGTTGTGAGCAGATGGGTATGAATACAGCAGCTTAAAGGCAAGAAATCAGCAGCACGGATATATGTAGTCACATATCACCAATTAAAGTGGCATTACAGTGATTATCATGATCAGGGATTCATGAGTCTAACAGCTTCAGGGTAGAAGCTGTTCCTCAGTCTAGTGGTTCTACACTTAATGCTCCTCAACCTCCTTCCTGAGGGGAGGGGGGCAAAAAGTGTGTGTGCTGGGTGAGTGGGGTCCTTCGTGATGCAGGTGGCTCTCAAGGTCAACACAGCATCTACCAGGAAGTTTTAGAGACTTCCTGCTTGGTGACCAACTTCATGGAGATGCAGATTTCATTTTCCAACAGGACTTGGCACAGTGCCAAAGCTACCAGGACCTGGTTCAAGGACCATGGTATCACATGGTTGGCCAACGTTTCTAAAAATCATTTTTTATTGGCCTTCAGTAATATTCTAATTTTCTGAGATACTAAATTTGTGGTTCTCATTAGTTGTCAGTTATAATCATCAACATTAAAATAAACATTTGAAATATTTCAGTCTGTGTGTAATGAATGAAAATAACATACAAGTTTCACTTATGAATGGAATTACTGAAAAAAATTAACTTTTTCTTGATATCTCATTGGATGACCAGCACCTGTAATGACTGAATTTTAACAAACTACGACTTTCTTTGGACGAAGGAAGAAACGTTTAAAAAAAAAAAAAAATGTCCAGAGGACCAGACTTAACTTTGTTGGATTTTTCTACCTGGATTGTTGAGCGTGAATCAGGATGTCTTTGTTACTTTGTCCAGTCCGACTTTAACCGGAGTCACATTAACGAGTTAATGAAGTCGTCAACGGGAGACGAGGACCCTCCTCGGCGCTCCTGCCTGTTGCTGAGTCATCTGAACGTAGCCGACGGACAGATTTCCCTCGAGCTTCCGATAATGAAAACCCTCAGCCGAGGCTGGGATTTCTCACACGTCTGAGGCGTGTTTGTGCATGTGGCCGGTTCTCTGTGACGAAACGTGACGCGACTACGAAACCCCAGAAGCCTCTCAGCTGTTAACCGTTGGATGAAACTCGCATTAGAGGCGCTTTTTCAGTCGTCTTTCGTTTTGACAGTCGCACTTGTCCTCCATCAACTCGTCCGTACCCGTTCCAAAACTAGTGCGAGCGTTTGAAGCAACAGTTTCCAGCATGTGTAGCCCTGAGGCTTTGCCACCCAACAACCCAGCTTTTAAGTCCCCCCCCCCCCCCCCTCCTCCAAAGACAGTTTTATCACCAGACAGTGTAATTGACTTTCAGAGAGTAGACCCATACAGAGCAGTCAGTTTAATAAGTGACAGTATTCCTGATGCTGTCATCTTCATTCTTGCACTGATTTCAAATCCTCTCAACCATTTCATCCTTTCTGATTCAGGCTATTAAAGCGAGGCCACATGTTATAAAATTAACGTGAGGCGATCATTAAAGCTCAGCTGGCAGACGTAAAAACAAGAACGGACACCATTCAGGCACCGGTCCCAGCAGACGTGCTGTTTCTTTTTTTTTTTTTTTGTTACAGCACCAATCGCGGTTATAGACGAGTTCATTGTTCGGCTGCAAAGTGCTGGGACGTCTGATAAGTTGAAAAGTCTTTTCTTTGTGTGAAATAAAGACGACCTTTTATGACTCGGCCCCTGCAACGAATGTGGCTGCAGCATTGTGTAATAAGAAGCGGTGTTCAAAGCATGTGAAAAAATGTAGCGGCTTATAGTCCAGAAATTACAGTTTTACAAAAATATGTCCCAAACTGCTGCTGGGCTTCATGTTGTTGGGATTTCTGGGTGCACATTCAGCCATTCCTTTAATCGAACGTACACGGACCACCTGTGCTAACATTAGCTGTATGCTAACATTAGCTGTATGCGAACATTAGCTGTACACTAACATTAGCTGTATGTTTGTTTAACAATTATAGACCTATATCTTTGTTGTCGCAATTTTCAAAAATTCTTGAAAAGTTATTTGTGTCTAGACTCGACAAATTCCTTGATAAGCATAATATTTTAAATAATAGTCAATATGGTTTTAGATCAAATAATTCAACATCCTTGGCTCTTATGGAGTTGATAGAACAAGTCACGACAGCGATAGATAAAAAACAATATTGTATAAGTTTATTTGTGGATTTAAAGAAAGCTTTCGACACCATTGATCACACCATTTTACTTGAAAAGCTGAAACTATATGGTATTAGAGGTCCGGCTCTACAATGGATTTCTAGTTATTTGGAGAATAGAAAACAGTTTGTACAGATTGATGATGTGAGATCTAATCTGTGCAATATTTCATGTGGGGTACCACAAGGTTCAGTACTTGGACCTAAGTTGTTTATTTTATATGTAAATGATTTAATTGAGGTGTCTGGTATCCTTAAATGTGTTCTGTTTGCTGATGATACTACTTTTTTTTGTTCAGGTAGTGATTTGAATCTGATGTTTGAATTAATGCAGATGGAGTTTGAAAAAATACATACTTGGTTTAAATTAAATAAGTTATCTTTAAACGTTGAAAAAACTAATTATATGATTTTTAGTAAAAAAAGATTAACTGTAGATTTTCCTTTCATAATTGATGGTGTTGAGATATCTAGAGTAAAGGAAGTAAGGTTTCT
>JARVLU010000624.1:20487498-20509932 GCA_031762415.1 Simpsonichthys santanae | reverse complement strand
CGTAGTAAGAGGTAGAGGAGGGGCATTCTGACCGCTACTCATGGGGCTGATAATAACTAATAACGGCCATTTAATGGTTGATAACGTTTGAAGCGGGTGGCTTGAATTCCTAACAAAATGGCTTTGAATACGTTTTTTTCATTCCTTACATGAAGATGGGCTTTTGTTTTTGTCATAATGTAAAAAAACATTATTAGATGTTTTTTTTTTTTTTTAAATCCATTATGTATTACTGGTTGGGGAAAATACTCCAACAAACTGGCAGGGGCCCATGGGCCACCAGTTGATAATCACAGTTGCAACAGGTTTTGCGGCTCTGGCCACATTTTATTCAGTGAGGGAAGGGGCAGAAATGGCTCTTTATGTCAAAAAGGTTGCAGACGACTGGACTGGGAGCTCCATCATGGTATAATGTCAGCTTTGGCCTCTCAAAAGTCCATTCTGAGTTGCCCAAGGTGGACCAGTGGACCTCATAATGAGCCTTATTTGTAGGGAGGTTGTTTAGTTTGGTTTCCTTTGCAGAGGTCTGATCATTCTTCTCTGAACAAGCTGTGTACATCACTCCACTCAGTTCATGTTCATTCCTTGGAATGAGCCAGCTTCAATCTGATGGTCCAGTTTGGTTTGAAAGGCACCAGGAGAAAAAAAAAAAATCAAGGTATTTTTAAAGTCATTCACCTCACATGTGGTACATGTACCATCCCATTTTATTTATAGAGCACTTAAAACAGTGACAAGGCCAACAAAGTGCTGTACAAACAAACAACAACAGGCAATATACAAAATGAAGTAAAAAAAAAATAGACAAAAAAACGTTGCAGATAATAAATATAACGACCAAACACAGATCATCTGGTGTTGAAAGCATTGGAATAGTAGTGTCTTTAAACGGGATTTGAACACCAAGAGGGAGGGGACTTGTCTGACAAGCAGAGGTAACTCGTTCCAAAGTCTTGGTCCTGCCACAGAAAAGGCCCTGTCACCTCTGCATTAAAGACGAGTTCCTGGAACTATTAGAAGTAACTGGTCCGCTGACCTCAGAGCACGTGGTGGGACATACGGGTGTATCAAATCAGAGAGATAGTGGGGGGCGAGACTGTTCAGCGATTTGTAGACATACAGGAGGATTGTGATGGAATGAAATTGTGTACACAAGGTCCCAGTTACATCCAACAAAAGTATAAATTGTAAAAGAAAAAAACATAATTAGATCTAAGATATGAACTAATATGCTAAACTAAGAACACGCCAAACACAAATACTATAGTACAAAAACAGTAATATGTCGAACAATGCAGAATAACTTAAACGGAGCAACAAAACACTAATCTTCTCTATGAAATGACAGTTTGCAAAACAATTTAAATAACAAACCAATTTCTGTAAAGTTTAGACAGCTCAAGCAGAGTGTGGAATCATCAACGGTCAGGTGAACATTCCTTGGAAAAATCATTTTAAAACTTTAAACCTGCAGTCAGGTTCAAGATGTCAAAATGCCACTGCAGAGTTTGAGCTGTGGAGCTCCAAACAGGGTTTTCTCACCTGTCTTACCAAAATCATATTGTTTTTCTATGGATAAATTTATGGCAGTTTTTTTATTTTATAAATTTTATTGTATAGCATGGCACCACTGAAAGTCACAGTACACTATTTTGTGTGTAATTTGCTGTTTTTAAATAACGAGGTGTAAAAAAGGAGTAAATGTGTGGCAGAAACAGAACAGGGTGCTTCAGGGGTTACGTCTTTGCACCCTTTCTAACAAACAGTCGGTAAAACAACACTCCTCTTCCAAAGTGGCTGATTCAGACGGTGCATTAGAGTTTTCTGTGGTTTCAAACCCACTGAAGTATCTTTTCCTCTTCACCTCGCAGTGGACAGATTAAAGTGCTGCGATTCCCGGGGAGGTTTGTTTTTCATCCCTCCTGGTCATTACTGTGGTCAGCTCGTATTAAATTGCATTAGAGAGCCGTTATCCGCCTCCACTCCCTCTCCAAACACACACACGCGTATTGATCGGTGGAACTCCAGTGGATTATGAATAATGGGAACCACACCTAATGACACTTCACCTGAGATAGACTGCCCTTCTCCGTGGCTCTGCAGCGAGGTGGAAATGCGTGCACGGGGAAATCAGCGGTAAAATGTCGTCCCAGCTCGTCTTCTGGATCTTTGCACATTGATTAACCGTTAGGGCGAAGATATAGAGGGATAATTTATGCAGGAAATGATTAATGGATCGAAGAGCTGGGGGTCATTTGGTGGCGTTGCACTTCTACATTGTGGCACACAAGGCAGCCGTTTTATCAGAGGAGAAAATGTTTGCACTCCTGCAGCACTGGAGGACAATCCTTCAATTGTTCTGCAGCAGCATCATTCATGCATTGTTTGTTTCACTTGTGTCAACAGGGCAATAAAAATGATGGAGCGAAATCAGTAAATTTACACACATCCCATTAGACAATGATTAAATCCTGAGTGCAAATATAGTTTTATAAAAGTAAATATGACTGACTCCCCTTCTCTGTTTTACAACTGAAGACACAAATATGGGTTAGTAATACGGAATTATTGTTTTTCTTTATCTGTTCCTGTTTCTTTGTTCAGTTCACTTCCTCCTGCCAGTAAATGAGGATTGTTTTCAAAGTATTGGTTCAGAACAAAGCAACCAAAAAGATTTTTACATTTTGTCTTTGAATGCACAGTTTCACTGTTTTGCTTTTTTTTCTTTGTTGATGTAACTCAATAATTGGCAACAAATCAATTTATGAAATATTAGAGACAAAATTAAAAAGCACCCAAAACCAATTCAATAAAAAAAAAAAGAAAATCAAAACAAACACATATAAAAATATTAATTAAAAGAAATAAAATAATAATAAACAAATGTGCAAATAATTATCAAGCTAGAAATATGATTAAACAAACAAATCTGGAAATATTGATGTTGCAATGTACAAAATACAAATAGAATAATTTAAACATGCCAGGGGAAACAAAATCAAAACCATTAAAAATATAAAATAAAAAAAAACACTATAAATCAGGAGCAATTAGTTAAAGTTATATTATATTATTAGTTAAGTTATATTGTGTGACTGAAAACATTGTTTTTCCTGCTATTTTTACAGCTCAAATAACATGTTAAGCTCAGTTGGCTAATTTTAGCTTTCAGATATGAGTTGATACATTTAGATTTCACCCATTTATCTTTTATATACATTTTTTGCAGATTTGAGCTGTTAGATGTGCTTGAATTTTTTTTTTAGCTTTTTGCAATTCTGCTAATTTTAGGAACCATTTTGCTACATTTAGCTAATTTTAGCTATCAGTTTCACTCCATCTAATCCAACATTATTCAAAACACATCAGCTGAACTGTATACGGAGTTGACAAAAAAACACGTTTTTCTCATTTTAGCTTTTGTTTTGCTGAAAAAAAGCTTGTGCTCAGTTCATTTTCCTTTTAATAATTCTGGTTTATCTTTCAGCATTCTGCTGTTCCCCTCATTGTCTTTGTAAATGAGCTTGTTGACTCTGGACCATCACAAAAATGTAACTAGAGAAATGGAATTTCCTGTGAAAATGCAGTGTGAATGCTGATTGCTAAAGAACCTGCTGAAAAACAGCTGAAATTAATGAAAAACATGCTGAAATGTCACTGAAATGGAAGAAAGAAGCTTAAGAAAGTGGAGAGAACACATTTGCTGAATTTGGTTTAAATAAGCAGAAATGAGCACAAAAATTAGCACATTTGTTGCTAAAAATGCAGAAAGAAGTTTAAAATGCCAATAGGAAGTGGAGAGAGCACAATTGTGCCCAGTTAGGCTTAAAAAAACCAAAATGAGCTAAAAAAAAAAAAAAAAAAAGGTGGAAATTAGCCAAACCAGCTGAATAGGAGCTAAAAAAAAGGCAGAAAGAAGCTTAAATTGCCAAATGCAAGTTGAGAGAGCAAATTTATGCTGAATTAGGATGAAAAAGTTCAAATTAGAGCAAAATGTGTAGAATTAGCTGAAAAAGCTTAAATTAGCATAAAACATCTCAGTAGTAGCAGAAATATCAGAAATAGCTGAAAACTGCAGAAATAAGATGAAAGGAGCATAACCAACTGAAATGAGCAGAAACAAGTTAGAAGTAAAAAAAAAGGTTGTAGTTAGCAGAATAAAACTAAAAAAGGAGCACAGAACAGCAGAAAAACATTTGAAACAGGAAAACAATGCGTGCATTTACACAATAATAAATAACAATTAGCACACACATGTATTTATTGCATTAAAAACAATTAAAGGGTAAAATACACATCAGGTCTTTTTTTATTATCCACCTTCCAGGCCTTTTAAATATACTGTATATGTTTTTTCTGTATTTGTAGGATTAAAACCAAAAACTCAATGTAGCTGATTTTTTCTTGTCTTATTCATAAATGATGTATTTTCTCTGAGCTGAGTCCAGCTCACTCTTTTAATCAGCGTGCACTCTGAAGCTTGGCCACTTCTGTGCGTGTGCATGCAGAGACGGAGTTCTTTAGAGGACAAATGCAGCCTCTCCGGCTTGTTTTAATAAAAGCTGCATATTGAACATGGAGTCTGCATTACTCACCGTGTTGCTGCAACTGGGCTCAGTTTCATCACCAACAAGAACAACATCTGACAAAGGTGTCTTAATGAATATTCTCTGAAATATGCCGGGTTCAGCTCATTTTACACCAACAAAATTTACCAAGATTAATTTGAATAGTACAATAAGGGAGGTGCTTTATGGGTGATCACACTGGCATTTGTAATCTGGATCGTGCTGATGCTGACTGGACAATGAAGAGAAAAGTCCAAACTTCCAAAGCATCATTGTGCATCTTGGTTTCCACAAGGCTCAGTGGGATTTTACCACCCTGCACATCATGATGAAGATATGCTGCAAAGAATCACAACACTAAATTGTAACCAGCCTCATGGAGGAGAGGTGAGCTCGTTTTAAACTCACTGAATCAAGTTATGTTTTAATATCTTTGGTTTCAGCTGCAGCAGATGACAATAAATGTAGACTTTCATGCACAAATAATTACCTCTATGAGAAAAATAGAAACAAAAATCAGACGTGAATTTACCTTCTCAGCTTATGACAGATTCAGTCTTTATAACTTCACATTTATCAATGCTCATTTCTAATGGCAATTGTCCAGGTGAGAACATTGAAAATAAACTATTCAACCTTTATTTATACAGGTTAATCCCATTGATCTTCTGGGACTTGTTTATGTCCCAGAAGCTACTTACAGGTACACATCGAATGCCATGAAGACTGGTGGAAAAACTTATAAATTAAGAAACAATAACTGCACAATATTTTGCCCATATTGATGGTCAACAAATCTTTAATGCACATTCCCACATTTCTCAGATGTTGGAAGTGGATCTGGTTTCTCTGAATGAAACACACAAATGTTCAGTCTTGCAGAAAATAGTGAAACTGTGGAAAGTTTCCAGCCCGAGCAGCAACTTAAGCCTCTGTAAAAGACAAGCTGACAGTTGTGAGGCAGACATGCACTGATAGACTCACTGAATCCACACACCTCTAGGATAATCTGATGTGTGAGTACCATTGATTCCCAATGCAGCGTCTCCTCCCCCGCCCTCAGCCCCATATGCAGACGGACAGGCCTGACAGATCCGTGGCATATTTTCTGATTCATTAGACGAGTATGTGGCATTAACCTGGCCCGCAGAGTGGATTCCTGCAGCAGCTTTCATCCTAATCCGTTCATCCATCTCTCTCAGACTTGTGAGGAAGCTGACGCCGATGAAGAGCTGATGAAACACTGATGCCTCCCAGGGATTCCTGCTACTGGACCTATTGACAGCAAGCTGAGAAACCCATCGGCTTTCCACAGTCATCATCTGTCAGAGCAGTGATTATTGAGAATTACTTTGCTTTCCTGCCTTGTTAACTTCCACTAAGTAGTTTTTTTTTTTTTTTTTTTTTCCCAGCACGCTGGTCGGCAGAGTTTATACTGGAACTAAATCCTGCCAACGCTCCCAGTTTCTCCAATTCATGTAACTTCCACAACCTTGCCACCTTGTTAATATTACAAATGATTACAGATTAAATGCAGTCTACGGAGTCTGAAGGAGATGTTAAAAATAATAATAATAATAATAATAACATTTGAATCTTTAGCACAAGGATTACATGCACCTCAGAAATAGTGGTGATGCCCAATGCAAGGCCGGATTAACCATATGAGCGACTGGGCAAATGCCCAGGGGCCCACGATCTCTAAGGGGCCCAGGGCAGTGAAGGCACGAGCAAAATATCTGGTTATTTCCTGCTTTATGATAAACTGTCAGCCCGAGACCAGCGCTGCACAGAGACTGCTGCTGCATTTGGGCCCTGCCTCCTCCCAGCATCGGCTGCTGCAGCTCTTGTGTTTATTTATTTATTTATTTATTTATTTATTTTTTGTATTGTGAGTTGGATCCTTGACGTGACATGTTAATCAATTCAGTAGGCGTGTCAGCAACTGACCGACAACCTCAATTTGTCCTGAAGGTAAACGCCCCTTACCTGCAGATATGCAGCAGCCCATCAGTTTGTTTTGTAGAACTTTATTAACACAAAAAAGAACAACGCAACAATACACAAATACAAACTCATGAAGGGGTGTCATAACTACATTTTACAAAATAGTTTTTTTAACAAAATAATGAGACCAAAAAAAGAGAAAAAAAATCAATTAAAAAACAAACGAGTGCGACGATGAGAAACTTCAAACAACAAGTTTTTATCTGTTGTGTGATTATTCTAACAGTTTTCCGTATTTTAATCTATTTAATGAAGAATAGTAAGACTTAAAATAATTAATAAAACAGGGGAAGGAGAGCTTATTATCCCTCCACTTACTAGAGTGGATGTGATACTTTGCTATAAGTACAACTGTATTTATGGCATCAGAGAAAGTAGCTTAGAATTGTATTTTATTGCTGGTCAGGTTACTTCTTGTTGTGCCATTAACTCAAAAATACAGTAGTTATTGAATCTAGTGTTTACTTACAGTATGTTAGTAAAACTAGATGTTAAACCACCATTAAAATACACCAGAATGCAGGAAATGGCATCCACTTTATTCAAAATTTTCTGGGGGAGGACCCCCAGACCGCAACTCCATCTGTGCCCCCACATTACAAATGCTTCTGGCACCAATGGCTAATGTATTGCTAGCCAAGTACACATATGGTGTCATATGGTGTTCAAAGTGCGCTCAACTTAATTCAGTCTTGGCGATTTGCATTAACAAGAAGACATAGTATACATATTTATAGTTCTATGAGCATTTGGATATTTGTACATCAAAATGCACTTGATATAATTTGAAGTATATTTACTTATATGACTGTAATTGAGTCTGCATTTTGCCAGATTATGGTGATTCTGGGGTCGCGATGATGGGGCCCTTGAAGATTGTTGCCCAACGCACAGCCAAGTGTTAATCTTGCCCTCTGTCCATGGGCAACTTTCCTGCGAGCATGCCGTATTACACCAGAAAAGTTTCAGGCGTGCACAAGATCATTGTTACACACAAGAGAATGTGTAAATATGAGAATAAAAATTAAAATATTTTTTCTGATTTAGAAAACTTAACCAAGCTTCATCTTATATTTAAAACTTTATTGTTCCATATTTTCCTTTCAGAGCCCCGTGCTCTCAGACAGCAGGTTTACTTGTGGGGACCTTTAAGTTTCCTAAATGGGCGGCAGAGATTTCAGTTTTAAGACCTGATAAAAATGGCTTCTCCTCCTGGGCCTGGATCTGGTTTGGCTCAAGGTTTGCAAATTAGACCAAACTGAACCGAGTCACTTTCATTACTAAATTCTGTTACTTGCACCCTTTCAGCAGAATAAAGAATCATCACTCAGGACGACAGCCTGATGAGGTTTTTATGTGACTATAACTCATTTCTCTCAGGCCAGGCATGAACGTGTTGTGCACCCTAAAGTTTTTATTTTTATTTTTAACTTCCTTTATTTGAGGCAGCGCAAAGTGACAAATCCTGGCGAGCAAAGGGGACAAGTTTATCCATGACCAGGCGACATGGTGGAGCCAGGGGGTGGCTAATGGTGGCCTTGGCTACCATAGGTTATTCTTCGGCCACCCCAACAGTCACCCCAATCATTTGTGGAAACAATACTTTTAACTACTATAAAAACTAGAAAGTAGTAGTTCCTCAAATGACTAGCATGCCCAGTTTACACACATACACACATATCTAAATATATGGTAGTGGCCATCTTGGATTATGGCATGGTATTAATGATTTAAGCCATGATTTTCAAAGACTGACCACTCAAAACATTCTTGTAATTTTCTCATAATTTCCAATCTAGCCATGCCAGGACTAATCCAGCTTGTCTCCAACAATCATGACAATAACAAAGATGGACAAAGTGTCTCCACATTCCTTTGATGTTTGAAGTTTAAATCAAAATGTGCCTTCTTTTCTGTCATGTATTTTTTCAGCTCAACAGGCTGTGCAGCTTCTCTTAAAGCCTCAAATAACTAATGTAAAGTAAACATATTTAATAGATCCATATTTGAACACACATCAGTAAAGTAGGAGCTCTTAATCAACAAAATGAAATACTTGAAAAAAAAAAAGTCCCTGTTGTTTACGTGGATGGGCGGGGCTTAACATTTGCTCTGAAACTGGCATCTTAAGCTTCTGGCTTCCAGTCCTGTTTCTAGTTATAACACATCTTGATGGAAACTATCCAACCATGGGATTGGCTGATTGCATCACTCTCAGAGACAGAAAGTTTCAGCACACCTCTTTTTGCTCTGTTTACCCATCTCTGTAATGGGATGAGGTTCAGCTCCGATCCTTTTCAAAGATCCGACGCCTCCTTAAATCTGCTGCTCGGTAACGATCTGATCTTTGTCCCTCCTCATCCCCACCCCTTCCATCCGGCCCGTGCTCCCTCCACATCATTCATCACTGCTGGGACACTTAATGAGAAACCTTTGCAGAACCTTGCAGAATCATAAGGGTGGTCGTTTAGATTCAATCAATACTCGAAGACATTAAAGCGTGCGCTGCTTCTTCATTATGTAACCGAGTGCAATAAGAGCCGTGGTTACTGATTCATGTACGTACTATTAGATAAGTAAAGATGAATAAAAACAGAAAAAAAAGCCATTTGGTTCAGTAATGAAATGTTAAAACACAAAGAGAATGTAATAAGATTTTGTGCAGTGCAGCGCACAGAATGAAATTCGTTTTTTACTTTGCAAAAGAGACCTTAACGTCTAGTTTTATGGTTATCCATGGTTTTTATATAAACCAGGAGAAATTGAAGCAATGAGACTAAAGAGATGCATGGTAATGATGCAAACTGCGTTCCTGTTAAAGCATTCAATTAATGGGTATCAGTGTTTGTGCTGATGGACAAAGAATCAGCTTTGCTTTACAACTTCAGCTATGCTTTTAGTTTAAGGAATTTAGTCTTTATTATGTAAAACTCCTGCTTTTATGGAAGTGGTCACAACAATGGTGGTCAAAATATTTGATTCACAGCACTAAAGTCCATGCTCAATAATCAAAGTACAAATCCAATGTTCATTCAGGTCATCTGGACGGTTTCTTTTTGCTGACACGTTTCGTCCTTCATCCTAAGGACTTCTTCAGTCCAAGGAGCCACAAAAAAACTGGAATCCCACAAGTACCAACACACATATAGTGGAAAAAACCACTAAGGGAGAAGGGTGTGATTCACATACTGTCTGTTTTCAACATTAGCAGTAAGTTGAATTTTAAAATGCACTCATATTTGAAGCCTATACTTGGTTTTAGTTCATTTTGTTTATAATGATGCTGCTCCGGTGCAAACCCAACAAGCAGTTTGCCGACATCCCTCATCGCTGAGAGATTTCATTAGTTTTTAAGATTTTCTGGCCTGGGACTGAACAGGGAATGCTGCCATCCATCGTCATTTCCCCCCCCCTTTCTCCCTTTTCGTGTCGCTCTATCATGACCTGTGCTGTGTTTGAACCCAAATGCCAACAGGACTTGGGGAACTCAGGAATCAAATAAAGGAAACTATTTACTGTATTTAATAAATAACCAAAAGGCTGACATGGCAGCAAAAACATCACAGGAGCAAGGATACACAGAGGAAGACAGAACATGATGGCAGGAGAGCACAATTCACGGACAACAAGGGAATACAAAGATGTAGAACTTATAGGGACACAAATGAGACATAATCACAGACACCTGGGGAAGGACAATGAGGAACAGGTGCAGCTGACAATAAAGAAAGACTGAACAGATGACCAGAAAACACAAACAAAACATGGATACTCTCACACTGGTGTCACTGGCACCCATATCAGTCATTAAGTGAGAGGTGGGGACACCCTGGACAGGTCTCCAGTCCATCACGGGGACAGAGACAACCATTCATTCTCTCACTCACACCTAGGAACAATCTAGAGTTACCATTAGCCCAATGTTCATGTTTATTGCCTGCAAAATAAAGAAATTACACCATACAGAAGTAGTTTTTTAATTATATTTTGCTTGCCTGCATCAGAGAAATGTGACAGATCCTGGCAAGTAGAGTTTTATCCACGACAAGGCACAATGGCAAAGCCAGGGGGTGGCCGATGGTGGCCTTGGTCTCCATATAATAAGCTTCAGACACCCCACTGTCCACCCCAAGCGTGTGAAAAAACTTATTTTTATACTATAACAATAAAAAGAAGTAGAAAGGACAGTTTTCTCAAATGATTGTGGTGGTTGGTTTGGTTTACACAAACACACACACCCACACACACACATATGGTGGTGGCCATACAGGACTTTGTTTGTTTGTTACCTTTCTTGCACCCAGATGCAGCCACAATTAAAATGGATGTCAGTATTTCACTTATTGTTCATGGTATCGTGCTCACAACACACACAGATGGACGGACGGGGGTCATTTTCAATTCCCTTACTTTGCTTCAGTGGAGCTTTATATGAAAAACAAAACATTTTTATCATATTTTTAGAGGTTAAAAAACAAGTTCAAATTAAATATCTTGTTTTGTAGCTCACAGCTTCTAACTGGATGAAAAAATAAATACATAACAACAATGAGGCAACTTTGTCAACTTCAGTGACTTTATACAAATGAGTGGGGATGTGCTGAAAAGACGAGCAGAAGAATTACTCTCACACCCCAGAATTAACCTTATTTTAACAGACAGATGAGCCATCAGAGCATGGAAGTGAAGTTTAATGTTTAACTAAAATTACTCATCAGTGCTGCTGTCAGTCTAATGAAGAAATATTTGTTTTACTGCCCTGCCCTCCATATCCACCACCATCTGTATGCATCTGAGCCGAGCTTCTTCACATCAAAGCTGTGTTCTTCTCCCGGTGGCCGCCATCCCTCCGGCTGTTTTTGCTGCTGATTTCTCTGCTGTGCGAGTCGAGGTGCCGCCTCAGGCATCCAGTCAGAGTTTCAGTTTACCTTACAGGGGTGCCGTGCCCCCTCCTCTCCCCGTTCAGGCTGCACACACCCTTATGGCATTTCAGGCACATTCTCGCCGTTTAATTCCTCTCAGACAGTATGAAGATCCGACGCGTCAGCCCACAGCCATCATTTAAATTAATCTCCTGGCCCCTTTTTCACTCTCTAAAGTTGGATGGATTAGATAGATTATGAGTGGGCTCTTTTTTTAAGACTTTCCGAGGCCTTCACTGTCTGCAGTGTTAAAACTGAGACGCAGGGATTTTACAATATTTCTCCACCTCGACTTAAAAGACACCCGTGGCTTCAATTATTCTGAGAATACTTTATATATATATATATATATAAAAGTGGCATTAATTTGAAGTCCAAGAGTTGAATTCACGCTACAACATTTGCAAATTAATGAAGGCAAAGTTCATCTGCAGTCCACTCATCTATCAGAACACAGAGATCAGGTTATTGTCTCGCAATTTTAATTCAGCTCAGTTGCTTCATCTGAACAGAATGACCAGAAGTTTTCATTTAAAAACAGGAAAAATCTGAAGTAATCTCATGTGAATGCTAAAACACACTATTGATGCAGAAATAAACTGTTTAATTATTAAATGCTTATCTGCTAAGCAGGTGCAGAAATTCTTTCTCGGTGGTCAGTGGATCTGTTAAAATTAATCGAATGTAAAACCATCAGAGTGGAAAACTATTTAAAATGGACATGAATGGAGAAATACTGAAAACATGAAGCCGTTCTTTTTTTACTTCCTTCAGATACAGTAGTCCCGCGCTACTTTGCAGTTTGACTTTTGCAGACTCACTCTTTTGTGGTCTTTCAAAGCAAAATTGTACGCGAAAAAAAAAAAAAAGAAACAAAAAGAAGTGTGCACGACACATATATCTTTAATATTACTCACATGATTGGGACAGTACAGGAAACAGTAAAAAAGTTAACAAAACAACAAATACTTTGGACAGGCACCGTCATTTTATAGTTTTCTTTCAATAATCCTATGCTGTATAACCAGTCAAAAGGACTACATTTCCCAGAAGCCAACAGTGCTGTTGCTTTCTGCTGAAATGGAGGGAAAGTTTTGATCCGATCAGATAAATTTGATCCTTATTCACAGTGACTTCTGTGCTCAATGGAAGCAAAGAGCCATACGGAACCGACCGGGAATTGGAACAGAACTGGACTTCCAGCCTCATCGATCAACCTGAGTGCTGCTTGCTGGTCCAGTGAGCCTCTCGAGCGGCAAGGCGTTGCTTGGAGGTTCGGTGTTATCTCCAGAGCTCACCAGGTCCTTTTTTCATCTGGATTTGGATTCAATCGGGACCATTGTGTGGCTTTTTTTGCAGTACGTTATCTACTGTACAGTACATACACTGTAAGTATGTTGTTAAAATTATGTACGTTTAAGAGCTTAGAACAATGCAAGAATGTGGGAAAGATTTATAAAGCCTTTATATATTTTTTCTTCCTTTTTTAAAATGTGTTTTAAATCCTTCCCACACTCTTGCAAATTCTAAACAATGTTTCTAAACACTAAAAAAAGCACAGCATGTCATGAACTCAGCTCTCTGCCTCCAGCTACTCTCTAAGCCACGCCCACTTCTCCACTGCAGAGCTGAGATTTGACACGATGCAGGAGGGAGCTTCCCCTGCAGCTGTGAGCAGCACACAGGTGCAGCAGGTGCTAAATTGTTTAAATTAATTTACAAAGTATTATAAATAAAAAATCCATGCCGATCGTGCAGCACATCCATCAATCAGCCAATTGTGTGTCGTGTTCTTCTACTCATTCCACCTTTATTTATTCAGGTTAATCCCTTTGAGCCTCGAGGACTCATGTACAAGACCTGATTTAATCAAAAAGTGATGGCAACAGTGGACAACAAAAAGAATACACAATAATAAACTATGCGTGCAATCAATGTCCAATCATACTGTACTTAGAAAAACTGCAATAGAGCGAGTCTGTGAAAGTCGAACCGTGAAGTAGAGAGAGACTGTATATAAATACTGAAATACTGTATATAAGTACTGAAATACTGTATATAAGTACTGAAATACTGTATATTAATACTGAAATACTGTATATTAATACTGAAATAAATATAGCGTTCCTACTTCATGGTTTTTCACTTATTGCGGCGTGGGTCCAGATTGTTAATCTTGCTATAAACGAGTGACTGCTGTATCTGAAAATAAAGGATGAGTAGGTGGATGGGTAGATGATGATGATGAAAATCATTTAAAAGCTTATCAAATCACAAACTAATTAAAACCAGCTGGACCCAATAACAAACACATGAGCGTGTTAAAAAATGTTCTACAAGACAGGACTGCAACATGGCTGCGTTCCAGTTCTTGCTGCTTGTTTTGAGAAGACGACAGACGAGACGAAATTAGACCTGACAGGATTTCATGACGCTTCATTCTTCCAACTCCGAGGACAAAGATGTGGGCGATACAGACGGTGAGTTACAGAGCGACAAAGAAAAGAGCGACTGATGTTCACCCACATCTGTTCCAGACTGACAATTGTTGGTTTGAGCCACAAAACGTGTCATTTTCTTCAGAAGCAGCGCGTGATTCACTGAATCAAACTCTTTATAAACACAGCCTCAGATTGTTTTCTGTCCACGGAGCCATTGAGTTTGTCATTCTCTGAAAAGTGTTCAATTGGGTGAATTCTGAGTCAGCAGATGCACTTTTTGTTTTCCAGTTTATTGTTTCTTCAATCAAACGACTTCGGTATAATTTGCCCTATTTTAACTGTTCGCACGTCAGAAGGTTCAGCTCCTGTAAGAACAATGGGCTCTGAGGTGTGTAACGTTTATATTTTTCAAAGTTTTAACTAAAATTTAGATTTCTTCAGTTCATTCTAAACATTGCTCTCTTTGACATCTGCTTCAACTCACTTGGACTTATTATTTATTTACTTTTAGCTTCTGCCAGGGTTTAGCTGTTTTAGGTTTTTTTAGCTATCCTTTTGCTACTTTTAGTTTTTCCACATCTTCTACCAGTTTTAGCTCGTTTTTGTCTACAGTTAACTTTAGCCTTTATTCACTTAGAACTTTTAGCAACTTTTAGCCATGGTTTTGCTTCTTTGAACTCTTTTGCTCCTTTTAATGTTCAGCTTCTGTTTTCTTTGTTTTAGCACAGTGTCAGCTTCATCAACAAACTTTTGCAAAGCCATTTAGCACCTACCATTCTGTATTTTCTCAAAAAAAAAAACAAAAAAAAATTATCCTCATCTTTACACTTTTATGTTAACATTTTTCAAATAAAAAAAAAAATCATTTTTTTTTTTCTCAAGTATTTTTCAGCATTCCTCATCTCAGGGACTCAATAAAACAAAGAATAAATTATTACCAATCCTCAAAGAGGAAAGTGTATTAGAATAATATAATGTATTGTTTAATTATTAAGGTGGTGGTTGTAGCAGGATTATCCTGCAGCTGATTTTAATTAAGGAAAGCTGAAGAAAAAGTTAAAAAAAAAAATGTATCTGCCCATTTGTTTTTGTTGACCAAACTAATCCAATTCAACTTGTAAATGAAAGTTCTTGTTCAGTTTTTGTGGAACGTGATCTTAAGACTAACAGAGTATTTCCTGGAAACCAGAAAACAAAAATCAGATGTTTTTAAAAACCCACAAAACAGAAAATTGAACAGGTTTGATATTTTCTACGATTTGGTTGGATTAAAAACAAACAAACAAATTATGAGTCTGTTGAAATATTTAGATGTGCGGCCGAGGTCTCGTGATAACAGAAAGCTTCAAGCAGGTTGAAAATGTGTAACAGTGAATATTATGTCATACAAGCAGCGGGCAGCACGGCTCGCATGTCTGGAGGTCCCAGAACATGAATGCATGCATATTTTACAGAGCGGCGTGACCTTTCCTGTTCCTCCTGCCCTGAGGGGGGAGAGCTAATAAATACATAAATAAGTAAAACAACAAATCCTGCAGATTAATCATCAACGTGGTTGACACACAGCCTTGATTCTAGTCCAAACAGAAAAAAAAAAAAAAAAACAGACGAGGAATCCTGAGTTTAATTGTTTTTTTGCTTCCAGATAGCTCAGCCTCCTGTTTTCCAAGATATTAACTCTTCCATCTGCTAGGTTTGTTTCTCTTGTTGTAGTTTATTTTGTGCAACGAGACATTTCTCTCAGAACATCCCATCCAGCTGCGTTGACGTTCCTGCAGCATCCTGCGGTTCTGTCACGGCTTCAAAACACTGGAAGCTGTTGGCGTGGAGGCCAGAGAGTCGCTCGTGAAGATTTAATATTCACACTAAGCCCTCTACTTTCAGGATGTTTCATATTTGTCGTAACATCTTGAAAATAATTTACATGCTCAATAAAAATGTGATATTTTCTGTTTGTTCCGCAGCTAATTGACATTAAGGCTAGTCATTCTCGTCATTTAAAAGAAGACTACAAATGTATTTTCTGACTTTTAAATTCAGAGCAATCTTGGACGTGTTTGTTTTTGTTTCCTAATTAACGCAGACGTTTATTGATTGTATTCCTCTTTGTAATTGGAGTTTTTAAAATGAACCCTTCACATCTGATCAGGGTTGTTTGTGGTTTATGAACAAGCATTTAGATACATGTTGAATATTGTTTTGTTTTACATGTACAGTAGTCCCTCGTTTATTGTGAGCGATCCATACCCTGAAGCCCTGTGATAAGTGATAAACTGCAAAGTAGAATAAGTAGTACATGTCATTTATGTACTAAAGCATTAGTATTACTGTATATCTTAAAGCATTTTAAACCCTTCCCACACTCTTGCAATATTCTAAACAACGTTTTAAACTCTAAACGCTCTAAAAGAGCACAGCATGTCATGATTTCAGCTCCCTGCCTCCGCTGCGCTCTGTCTTGGCCACGCCCACTTCTCCACTGCTGAGTGATCAGCTGATCAACTGCAGGATTAAGCTTCTCCTGCAGCGTGGGCTGCAAACTGGTGCTAAATAATTTAAAATAATTTATTTTAAATAAATAATCCATGCCGATTGTGCGGCTCATCCATCAATCAACCAATTTTGTGTCGTGTCCAATTTTACTATGAAAAACCGCAATGGAACAAGTCATCAAAAACAGAATCGCAAAGTAGCGAGGGACGTTTTCTTGGCCTTTATATCTGTGGATGTTTTTATGCATTTTGGTGTAAGTTTGTAATATTTTACTGCTTCTAGTGTGGAGCACCTTGTGATGTCATATCTATGAAAGATGCTTTAAAATTAAACATGACTTACTTTATTCTGATGAACTTTAAACCATTCCACATGTTGGTTCATTGTTTTCAGAGGTTTTCTTGAACTGATTATGTTTCTCCCCAGCAGGTATTTATCAGGATATTTAGAGTTTTATGATGTGATTTTACATTTTTGTGTGCACTTCTGTTCAGAACATCTTGTTCTTATGTGCTGATGTTGTTGTTCCATGTTGTGAATTATTCTTTATTTTGTTCTTATGTCTTGTTTTCTCCTCTGGTGTTCGACTGCCTCTCTCTGGATTTAGTTTTCAGTTCCCTCTGCAGCTTCCACTCAGCTCGCATGTTAAATGACCTCCAGCTGCAGACTGCAGTCCATCCTGTTGTAACTTTCTTAGTGGATTTTTTTTTTTTTGTTTTGTTTCACTTCTAGGTTTGTTTCTTCATAACATCAAGTATTCTAGATTAATTAAATACAGTATAAATAATAAATAAATAAAAAATCAGAATTCTTCATTTGTGTTCTCTAATCTCTTGTTTCTAACTCCTTTGATCAGGCATCAACGTCTGTCCAAATCGATCCAATGGTTCAGGAGATCTTTTTCTAAAACAGAGAATTCTCTAAACTTGATGACAAATCTTTGATCAAAAATATTCTGCAGTTTCTTAGAATGTGTGTTGGAAATGACTCTCAGCTACTACCACACTAAAGTTTGGGTCATTATTTGTAAAGTTGACCAAGTTATATCAGTCTTTGTGTTTCCTAAGGTCAGCCGGTTGTGGTAGTCATCTTGAACTATAACTTATAGTTATATCTAAATTATAACCAGTAAGACAATATGAATAATTTATTATAACATCATTGTTACAAAAGTTATCATTTGATTAAAGTCACTTTTTTAAAATATTGTACATCAGCTGTTTTAAGTTCAGTTTGTATTATATAGTCCTCTAAGCTTCTCGATTTAATATCAGGTGTTGAACATGAAGACGATCCGTCCAACGCAGAGAGAGAAAACATGGAGAGGAAGTTTGAATCTCCCAGATCAATCAGGGAGAAAGTCATCTGAAGGTAGACGTGCTGCTCTCCTCTCCCTTCCTGTTTCATTTCTGATTATCCCACAGATATGCAGAGGGTGTCTGGCACCTCGTCCTGTTTGCTCAGGGCTCCTCTCCAGTGAGGCAATAACTGATGAATATTTAAAGCCCTTTGAAATAGATTGTCAGGTTCATTTCAGGTGTCAGCAGTCCCCTTCTCTTCATTTGATGGCCAGATGCTCAGAAGCTGCTTTAATAAGTGATGGCTGACATGCTGATCTGAGGCCTGGGTGAACGGGAAATTGGGGTTAAACTGGCCTCCAAGGAGAGCCGAGGAAGCTCAACCCCTTCGCAACGGTTCCTAAAAAACGATCTGTGATCAAAAGAATCCAACGTGAAGAACAGCAGACTGCAGAACACTTTTTAAAGTTCCTCAAAATGGTTCAGGAGCACCAGGCTGTAGGTGCGCTGATGGACCACATTGTCATGGTGTCAAGTCATAAAATAAAAATGTGAAATTTAAGTTGTTTTGGCACTGTTCTGTTTATTCTTACTCACTCTTTTCTGTGATTAATTTAAATGTTTCTACTTAAACGTGCTCTCCAGCGTTCTTCGCCCGTCTAATTCCACCTTATTTGACCTCTACAGACTGCAGGTAGGTCAATCACGTGACTTAACTTGTGAGGTTTTCTGCAGATTCAATGAAGTTATTAGTTTATATTGAGTGTTGACTCACATTCCAGAATTGCACATCACCATATCTGAAAATTACTGTTCCACAGCATGTTCAACTTAAGCGTGTGATGATGTCACCAACTTTTCAGCTGTCTAAAATTTTATTTTCACAATCTGCTCTCCTTTCACAAGTTATACATCACTATGAGGTCTAGAGTTTTCTCAAACCAGTCCACAGAACGGACTGAATACATCTTGACTCCTGTTTGAGCTCGTAATGTTCCTCTTCAAAATCTGAAGTGGAAAGTATTAAAAGTAGATGTATTAAAATTCAAAAATATAGCCACCAGAAGTTTCCTTCATTCACAGTTTAGGATATTTTTACAAGACCTCATTTTTTCTTTGAGGCTTAATTTTTAATTTGTGTTTCTTTCTGCCTGTCTGGTAGAGGGGCGCTGTGTGCTTCCTTATTTTTTCTTTGTTTGTTTTTTATCTTTTTTTATAAAACCTCAAACAAAGAATAGTACATTTTTGCAGTCATTAAGATACAGTTTTAAAAACAACTTAAAAAACAAGTTGTAACCTATCTTAAGAGGTTTTTGATGTATTTGTCCAAGATGCTTATATTAGACTTCCTTAGTTTTTACTGAGTAAATGCAGGTTTTCATCAACTTATTAAAAGTACTGTAGTTTTCTTTTTAATTAAGACTACTGGGGGCCAGATGGAAATTGTCCAAAGGCCACATGTTGCTCACTTCTGCTTTAAGGGAACGCCAGAATCAGCTGAACCCAACGTCCAAGCAGCACGATTCTGCACATCAACAGACTAGAAGAAACAATCCAATAAATGAGCTGCAGCTTTGAGTGACAACATTTGATTTTGGAGCATTGTAAGAGATAAAAAAAAAAAAAAAAAAAAAAAAAAAAAAAAAAAAACAAACTCAACGACTGTGCTTGTCACAGATGCACAAAGCTCTGACACATTTTATAGACCCGTATGCTCAAAGCGAACAGCTGAAGCACAGTTTATAAAGAGGAAGAACTGATATTTATTTAGATTTATTTGCTCATCAGGTTGTTTTACAGGAAGAACTGATATTTATTTAGATTTATTTGCTCATCAGGTTGTTTTACAGGAAGCACAACCACATTATCATAAAAAAACGTATGTAGAAGAGGATTATTGTTCGAAAAGTGATGAAAAAGAAAGGACTCAGCTGTTTCGCTGCTGCCTTCAGAGACGCTCACGAACTCCCAGAATGAAGGATTATTATAGCAAAATCAGACAGTGATGCATAAAACATCATCAGTAAAGAAAAATAATGACAAGGTGGAGAGGAATCAAGACAGGTGGACTTGGAAAACAAAACAAAACAAAAAATATATGGATGTAAGTAAATCTAATAAATGTGTACATAAATCTAATACGTATGTACATAAATCTAATAAATGTATACATAAATCTAATAAATGTGTCAAACGTAGTTCACTGTTATTCAGATTAGGATTTAGTTCAAATACAAATGTTTTATTGCAACAATACTCCAGCTGCACTACAATCTAAATTTACTGGATTGCTCTTCAGAAAAACCCATTTGTAAAAGAAACTTCCTGCACTGTTGCACCTGTAAAGCTGAAGAAGCAGCACTTGACCAGAGGAGCCTGTAAGTGCAGGTAAAGCCTGACAAACATCTGTCGCTATGCCAACGGCAGCCCTTTATCTTGATGATGCCCACTCCGTCTGAGGACAGATCCTGTTGGGAGTGGATTAGACCGAGGCACCTTGTACGTGTCGTGTACTTTGTTTTCCTCAGGAAACACGACAGCTGTCTGGACACGTTACAGCCAAACCGTCAATCGTCACCTCCGCTTGTGTCTCTGCTGTTCACCTTCTTCGTGTCAGGTTTCATCCTTGGAGATCTGTTTAGGCTGCAGATTGATCATTACTTGAAGAGCTGATACGGGTGGAAGCGAACGCCGAGGCAGACTTTGATCTACTTAGGGGTCGTGGTCTGGGCTCTGACAAGTGACAAACTGTCAACCACAGAGGCTGATGTGATGGAGCAGCAGCTCCGTGCTCCAGTGACAACATCAGGGCAACAAAGGACAAATCATCAAAACGGAGAGACCCTGTGTCATTTCCATACCTTTCTATAAAAATAAAAAAAAACAAAAAAAAAAAAAAAAACAACACTTTCCCAACTCTTTAATTTAGGTTTTTACTAATGTATAATCATTCAAACTCTGTCATGGACTCTCTGTTGCTCAGATTTGACTGAAAACATCAACAGTCAATTAAAAAGCCTATTATTATTGACAGAGGTGTAGTCAGCTGCGGTGGCCAAAAACAATCATTCATAAAGGAACACCCACATTGAAACTTTTCATAAAATATGTTCAATGGCTTATAGGTTTTGATAAAAGAATGCTACGGTTTTAAAGTCCAACCTCAGGTGCTTGGGTAACACTCAGAGTCCCCTCAGCTATTAGTTGGAGAAAAATATTTGCTTAATTTTGCGTACTCAAAAGGAGCCACATTGACAGCAGGAGAAGATGTTTAACCGGTATTTACTTGTTAGGTCATATTTTCAGGACAGGTTACACAGGTATATAGGAAGTACACACAAAGACCAGTGACAAGAATCTGTCACGAGCCGTCTGTGAAGCTGGTTTTCATACTTTTATCAGTTCAGCCAAACTCAGACGTCCTTGAAGCGACAGCTGCACGTTGCAGCCTCACCCAGCTCCTCATCCAGGTTTTTAAAAACCCAACACATGGGTCATAGGCAGAGTTGATATTCTCAGTCAAAGTTTAAAACATCCATCAATGTTCAGTCAGGTCATCTGGACAGTTTCGTTTGTTCTGCTGAGAGGTTTCATCCGAAGGACTTCTTCAGTCCGATAAGCCACATACTTGAGTCCCACAAATATCACACTCCCATATTGGGAAAAAAAAAAAAAAAAAAACTGCTGGTGATAATATGGTTTCTGGGGCCCACCCTCTCCCCCATCAATTCCACTGAAACAGTCATGCCAAAATGGTGCAAAACACCAAAGTCCATGTTCACTAATCCAGGTACAAATCCAACAATGTTCAGTCAAGTCATCTGGAAGATGTGAAACTGGATATTTAAACGCAACACCCTGAATCCACTTCCTGTTTGCACAACAAACAAATAACTGCAGTTTCCTTTGATACCAAATAAGGATGCACTGATTGTTGGGCATGGCTTTGATGACTAAAGTTTCTTTTTTTAATTTATAATGTTTGTCTTAAGTCTTGAATCCACCTGTTCTCACTGGAATGTGAGACACTTGTACGATGAAAATGAAATAAACAGTCCAGAGAGAGAACTTTGCTGTAGTTCGTGGCCTGTGATTACGCTCCTTCTTTCTGCAGAGGAACGGCCTGAATTCCTCTCAGAATTGTTGATCTTGTGAGTTGTCACCACACTGTTAATTTCCCCGGGGAGCTCCATATAAATTGCATGCCACTGAACAGAGGTAATAGCCGTGGTGTTGGAAATATGTTTGGCAGCAACTTCCAAGAGGCTCACAGCATCAGAGGAGCTGTACATCCTCCTCATTATTTTCCAATTGGGAACAAGTGTTTTGGCTGCATCCTTGTGTATTGCCTTGTGGTCTCACAGCAATTTGTTGTTATTATGTTCATATTTTTAGGAAGTGAGGTAAATTCTGCCCTAATCAAAGCTGATGAAGCTGCTCAGAATGAAGAGGAGGTGTGACCTGCATCATTGTGTTTCAGGTTAATTGTTAAGTTTACATAAATATTTACAGCATCCCCGTCCGCATCATCCTGACCGGAGTGCAGAGTAAACTAGCTGCACATCAAGTGAATTATTTATGAATAACCTCAAGGAAAGTAGGCTGGATGAGGCTTTTTTTTTCCCAGTCTGCCCTTAAAAACAGAACAGAGATGGAAGATGCATGAAGAAAACCAGAACATTGAAAGGGCAAGAAATCCAGCAGT
>JARVLU010000624.1:20457843-20487398 GCA_031762415.1 Simpsonichthys santanae | reverse complement strand
GGAATATGCATTAAGAAAACCATAAAATTGAAAGGGCAAGAAATCCAGCAAATCCCCCCCCCCCCCCCCCCAAACAGAAAGAAAGAACTCAGCAAACAAAAGTACTATAGTCAAAGACACGACTATCAGATGGGAAGAAAGAGGTCATGAAGCATCACATGACAGGAAAAAATAAAACCAAACAGGAAATTCCAAATAAAGCAGGAAACACAAAAACCAGCACAAAGGGAAGTTCTGAGAGGTTTCCTGATGGGTCCCTCCACAAGCAAGCTTAAGGAGCGGCACTCCGATGTCCTCCGTCACTGAGGGATTTAAATGGTGAATTATGGTAGTTTTCAAAATGAGTTTTTCTGGACTGGATTTGAACACAGAATGCACGTTTATGTTTCTAATGCAAGATACTCAAGTGGGTAGTTACACTATCCTTTCTTTGTTTGTCTGAGGCAGCACAAAGTGACAAATCCTAGAGAGCAAAGGAAGCAATTTTATCCACCACCAGGTGCAATGGCAGGTGGTGGCCAATGGTGGCGATGACCACCATAGATTAATCTTCGGCCACCCCAAGGCCCACCCCAAGCATTTGAGGAAATTATATTTCAAGCAATTTAAAAAACTAGAAATCATGGTTGCCTCAAAGCTGAATTACATACATACTGTTTATACATTTAATTCAATTCAAAATACTTTATTAATCCCAAAAAGAAATTAATTAATGTTGTAGCTCATCATCCTGGTTTCATTAAAGAGTTGTTACAGGTTACAACTATGTTGCCCTGTGAGACAAAGCTAAATACGTGATACTGGAATATTTTTTTCAAAAATTAGTTACAACACTTTATTTTTATTTTAGATTGTTTAGTGAATCAGTGTAAAGTCAAATGTTTGATAAATGATCAGACAAGACAAATAAACTGTGTGTATGTGTGTGTGTGTGTGTGTGTGTGTGTGTGTGTTTTCATCTTTTCAGTTTCCCTGTGTTATTCGGTGCCCTCTCCCTCCTCCTCAGTCAGATCTGATTCTGCTTTGCCACGCCCACTTCACCTGTTTCCCATTAACACACCTGTAGTCATTCCCATTTACCCAGTTACACATCGGTTTAGCATTATGCATTCTACATGCTCTCTGGTTCTTCTTGTGCCTTTGTGTTCCTCCTCGAGCTCTCTGTAAATGATGATGCGCTGTCGGCACCATTATTTTGTTTATTTTTCTTTGAAATAAATGAGTTTATTTTGAGCTCCTTGTGTCGCTCTGCATTCTGGGTGCAAATCCCTCACAAACTGAGACAGAAACATTGAATCAGATGAAAACAGAGAGTCAGATATGAACTAAGTGGATGATTCACAGCAAACAGAAGAAGCATTATTATTCTCTAAACAACTGCACTGCAACTACTGATGAGTTTACAGTGAAATGACACCAGAAGGGTTCAGTCAAATCTCCCAGTGACTGATGATTAATGTTAACTAGAGAAATCACATTTCCTGTGGAAATATATGTGTGAATGCTTATTGCAGAATAACTTGCTGAAAAACAGCTGAAATCAGCTAAAACATGATGAAATGTAGCTGAAATGGAATAACAAGTCTAAGAAAGAAGAACGTAGAAAGAACGAATATTTGCTGAATTAGGTTTAAACAAAAATGAGCATAAGAAACAATAAATTTGTTTTAAAAAGCATAAAAAATAGTAGAATAGCTGAAAAGTAGCTAAAAAGCAGAAAGAAGCTTAAATTACCAGAAGGAAGTGGAGAGAGAGCACATTTTTGCTGAATTAGGCTGAAAAAACTTGAAATGAGTGCAAAAAAAAGTGGAATTAGTTGAAAAAGCTAAAATTGGCATAAAAGCAGCTAAAAAGCTGAAATAGCAGAAAAAGCAGAAACACATAAAACGCTGAAAGGAGCATAGCAAGCTAAAATTAGCAGAAATAATTTAGAAGAAGCGAAATATAGCTGGAAAACGGCTGAAATTAGCTGAAAAAAGTTTAAATTTGCACGAGGAAGCTGAAAGAAGTCGAAGCAAAACAAAATGTTGTAAACAGGAAAAAAAAAAGATCTGAAGGATGTAAAATGAGCTCAACTCATTTTCTATGAGAAGAAAGTGGCAGAAAAGGCTAAATATTTCAAAAAGCTAAAGTTGCACCATTCCCAAAAGTCGTAGCATCTTTCTCCTGAATGAGCTGAACGTTTTGATATGATTTCTTGAAATAGCACAAAAAAGAGGAACAAGAAAGATGCCAGCATATGTATGGAAGAAAAATGGATCACAATAGAGTGAATGCTTCATAAACATTCACACTATTATACTTTGTAACATTTGATGAGAGATTCAAATCTGTGGAGGGAAAACATCACCAGGAGCAAACAGACAGGATTTGATTAAATAAACAAGACTGATTTACTTTTGTACAAACACAAACACGAGCTTTAGATCCTGATCATGTTTCAAGTTTAAAAGTTTGTTTAAAACTGGAACAGTTTGACATCTCGGACTGGGCTTGGTTAGTAAATCAGAAACATGAAGTCCTGGGCTCTGCAGTGATTTTACATCCGCACTGACAGCCTTCGATCAGTTAGAATTTTTACATTAGAAATGAGGATTTGTCCCAAAAATCTCCAGGGCAGAAAGTGAATACTAAGAACACAGGATCTTTATTTAATTACGCAGAGCAGAAATAAAACTTTTAGCGGTGAAATCCTGAATTAAACTTTGTGATGTGGACTGTACGTGCCAGCTCAGTGTTCCTTAATAATGTAGAACAGCAAATTGGATTTTTCTTGACTTTCACATAATTAGAAGGTTGAGAAAGGAAAGGAGAGCCATATGGCTCCATTAATTATTCATGTCCTTTTGATAGAGGTGGCCCTGGTTTGATGCTGTAATGTTCAGAGAGGGATGAACCCATCGGGCGGGTCGCGCTTGGGTCCATCCTCTCCGGCTCTGTATTTTTGGAAAGTTCCTCTTTATGAGCAGGTATGTTAAATGTTTGCATTAGTCCTGTGTTCTACATGTTGTAACTTTGGCTGACTTGTGAGCATGAGTCCTGAACCACAACATCTGTGTGATTTATGCAGCTGCGCACCAACCCCCCTGAGACCAATGACTGCTTTATGCCTCGGCTGCAGAAAAGGTTGCCGTCACGCCGGAGAGTGCCATCCATCAAACAGCTCACTAATTTCCCTCTGGATGTAATAAGGCCACTTTTATGAACGCAACAGCTTTGCTGTCTCATTTTCCTTCACCGCGTTCTCTTTAATCTCCAGCGTTAATTTCTCACAGCTACGCAGAGATGGACCAACGTTTATCTTGGAAATCACGCTAAAAGTTTCACGTTTTGGGTTATGTTTGGGACAAAGCATTTATCACCTCTTAAACAGCTTTAAATGACAGTGCATAAAGGTAGAGCACATGAAAGTGACTTATTTAAAATGTTTTTCAGAACGCTGAAATATTTAAAGTAATGCTGTACTAAACTAACAAGTGTTCATGGCATGGATTGATGCTAGAGGAAATTGGTTAACGAGGGGTGAGAATAAAACCTGTGGTGCGATGGAAGGTGACATTTTATACAAGGATCACTGTAGCTGCCATCAAGGGCAATTCTCATTTAATTCATTATTCAATATTCAGTTAAAGAGAACAATACATATTAGGGTTTGATACAAAACATTGAATTATCGATAAGTAACAACTTTCAGTAATTTATGTTGTTATGGTTCATTTTTTTGGGTTAAAAATGCATTAAAATGTACGGGGGAACTTATATTTTGTTCTGCATGCCACTTTGTTTCCCTTAGGGTAAGATTGATCGACACACTTCCCATGTGAAGTGTTACACTGCACATGTCTGCAAGAGACTACTTTCGAGAGGTTTCCCCCAGAGAAGACAAATAAAGGGGTGTTTTTCATTTCTTTTAGTGAGTAGAAGCTGTAGAAATTGTCTTTATTCCTCTGGAGTTAATGTGGCCAATGAGGTACGATTTATTGTTTCACTTGTGTCTTTTATTTGTCTTTTATTTCTGTACATCTTTATTTTCCGTAAACTAATTTAGATCTGTGTTTTCTTTCTTAGTTCTGACGGCATTTTGGGGGCATTGTTGAGCCACGTTGTCCACAGTAAATGTCTGTTAAAACCTGAGAACAACGTTGAGCCTTGATTGAACTCGAGAGGAGTAACAATCACCAAGTTCAGAAGTTCAGGCCTAAAAGAAACAAACAAAATTAAAAAGAACAATTTCAGTTCAGTCACGCATGGAGAATCCTTCACGTTAAAGGAGACAAAAGCAGCTGAAATGAACTTTCTGTCAGGTGGCTGTCTACTGTTGTATCCCAATGGGCTGTGACGAGTTGGTGAACAACATTCAAGAGGTCTCCAGAATCTCACAGTGGTTCTCAGATAGTCACCGGTGTGCAGTCTTGTAGCATGAGCTCAACAAGTTGGCACATGCGTTTCAAACATTGTCTCTGAACTGTCTCAAGAGTGCAAAAGTGGCGTTTTGACACCTGTCAGGAGCTCTCAGCTGATGGAAAATGGTCAAGTCAAATGTCCAGGTCTAAAAATGATGTAGATAGTAAACAATTATTTTAAAAAAACTGGTCCAAATCTGCCTATTTTCATTGCTAAAGTGGATTCCAACAAATTAGTAAATCATGAAAGGGGTGCAGCTTCCATAAAATGTGAGCACCAAAATAATGTGCACGACCAAGAATGAAGCTTTGCAAGCAAAAAATAGGCCATGGCTTTTTTAAAAATATTCTGTTCAGAGCATGATCACACAGCTTACTGGTTGAAACATGCAACCAGTCGCAATATGTCTCTTTCTTCCTACAATTTTGATTTGAAATGAGCAATTACTTGAAATATCCAAGGTCTGGTTAAAATAGTAAAATCTGAAGGAATGAAGCAAACATCACTGACTTTTTTTTTTTTTTTTAATTTAGCACCTGGACACACCAAGTTATTTTCTCACATCGCTTTTCCATTTGGGCTTTTATCAACAGAACACCTACAGCCAATTGCACTCCTCTCAAATAACAGGGAGCGTCCCCAATGGGGCTCTCAGCTGCAGGACTTGGAGCTGGAATTTGAGCGCAGTAAATTTACGTTCAACAATGCTGCCATTAGCACTGATTGAAGAAATGTGCATTTGTAAAACGTGCATCCCTTATTTTTTAGTCTCCAGCAGTTGCAGCCCAGTGAGGTACCACCTGTAGAGCTCCGTCATCTGGGGGGACATGGAGTCGCTGCTTCATTTTGAATGTGGTTTGGTCTTTTTGTAGGTTTTCAAAGCACCTTTTACCAAAATACTCCAGGGCACACTCCAAACTTGCTGGAAAGATTGTATACCATCTGGGAACCCTATGGGATCACTTGAAATTGTTGCTGGGAAGAATGTATGTCTGGGTTTCCCTCTTGGAATAAACAACAGACAAATAAAATTCACAAAAAAACTGTCTTCATTAACTCTGAACGAGCACCCACTTGGAATTATCAGCCATTAAATATCCATTATTAGTTGTTATCATCCCCATAGGTTGTGTTCAAATTGCCCCTCCTGTACCTCCTAGTAAGTTTAAAGGTACGTTCTTATTGCTGATAATACGTCATGGGTCAGGGGGTTAGGTTAAGGCTCACGGGTCCGGGGGTTAAGTTTAAGGTCTGTGCTCAGGTTTAGGAAATGGGTTAAATAAAGCTAAAAAAAAACCTTCTGGTTTTACACAAATATGCTTATCATCAGTGATAAGAACGTACCTTTAAACCTACTAGGAAGTACTGGAGGGACAGTCTGAACACAACCTATAGGGATGATTAATAACCATTTAATGGGAACATTCAAAGCCACTGGAATGAGAAAATTCCAGAATTCAGTTTAACAGTTGGACTCAGATTAAATCTCTTCAAATCTTTTAAGAAGCACAGTCTGGTTGTTAACAAGTTACCCCCAGCTTGAACATAAATAACAGTCAAAATCAACTTTTACAAACAACCTCCTCATCCTCTCATTTCCTTTAGATGAGATTCTGCAGCTCAGAAACCTTTATCATTTAAGAAGTTCCTCTTTCAGTTAAAATATATTTTGTCATTTAAAATCACTCTGAGATAATCAATGCAGTCGACCTCAGCTCTGATAAATCACTGCAGCTTTATAATCCCATAAAACTCAGTGCCTTGTCTGCTACAGGCCTGAATAGAAACATAAAATCTAGATCTATAGCTTGTTTCAGGGCTCACCACAAATCTTTTGAATCAAAGGTTTGTTGAAGTCCCTCTTGACCTGCATCTCCTCTCACGCAGCTCTTTGCTGCAAAGGTTTTCTAAAGTTCATCTGTGTTGGTCTCATGGTTACCCTGAAAATGCTGCACAACATTTTTTTTTTTTTTTTTGGTAAAAGTGGGAAAACCAAAAATGAGGACATCCCATCTGCAGCGAAAGTGAAGGTCACACAGATGATTTTTTATAAGCCATTAAGATTTTATGGTTGATAGAAGTCTTCCTTGGAGATTACGTCGGATTCCGGCGGGACCTTTTAGAGTCGGCTGATTGCTATCTGGGCCTCGGAGCGTACACAGCTTCCATCACGCCTGAGCTGGGATCAAATGAAAGTTGAGTCTTCATTTTAACTTCGGAACAAAGTTGGATGTTAGCCAAAGATGAGAAAACACTGATATACAGAAACAGATTTAAGCATATTCATTCAATCTTTATTTCTGCAGGTTAGTCTCATTGAGTCATGAGGACTCATTTTCAAGAGACCCGTTTTAGGCAGACAACATATAAAGTACAGACAACAATAAAATGCAACTAAAGTTTTATGAAACAATAAAATCAAGGTGCCTTATAAAACAATGTAAAACAAGAACATATTTGCTTTGATTTTTCTATTGACCTCATCAATTGTTTAAAATCCCTTAAAGAAATCAAAGGGGACAGTATCAGATCTTTTTGCAATCTGTTCCAGGTCACAAAAGCAGAGGGGAAAAAAAAAGCCTTTTTGCAGAGTTCAGTACACACTGAGGGGACGCTGCAGGTAATGACGTCTTGAGATTGCACACTGTAACTGAACTGACGACATGAAATGAGGAGGAGATATATGAAGGCTACAGACCAAGGAGTGATTTAAAAATGAACCAGTGTGAGAGCCTACATGAGCAACTAACCAATGAGTACAGGTAATCCTCGAGTTACGACATTTCACGGTTACGACGCATCTCCCTCATTAGGAGTTACTTGGTTATGTCGGTTTTACGTCGTTAAACGTTGTAAGGCAGCGGCGCAGCAGTGGAAGAATACAGTATTGTACTGTACGTGGTGCAGAGGTGGAGGAATACAGTATGTACTGTACAGGTAACTACGTACTTTACGGAGGAGGACGGCATCACTAGCATCCCAGTACGATAGGTATGACAGTATTTTATGTGTTTTTTTGATAATTATGTTGGGTACTGTGTTAGGATAGGCTAAGTGCTTGGTAAAATGGGTATTAATGTACGTTTTGACACGTCAAAAATCGGTTTACGGCGACGCGTAGGAACGGATCCACGTCGTAAGTCGAGGACTACCTGTAGAGTGCAGTGATGGGTGTGGTAGTTACAACTAGTTATGAACCTTAGTGCACCATGATAGACAGCATCCAACATCTGCAAGGAGCTGGCAGAGGCATTCATGTAAATAATGTCGAGTTGCGCATATATACCTGCGGTGAGATGATCGCTCAGAATGACTCAAACACGGTGCACAGCAGCCAATCAAAGATAAAATCCTGAAAATCTTTCTAGAACCGATTCATCTGGCTCAAACAATGTGTCTGCAGAATCCAGTTCAAATCAGGATAACAGTTCTTGTATAAAGGTGTGAGATGATGTGGGAGTTATTTCAGCAAACTAGATTCCATCATAAACCTTTAGGAACACAATAAGTTAAGCAGTAAAGAATTCCAGCTGGGTAACTCCATCAGAACTTCTGTTTCAGGTCAGAACCATCCATCAGCATCTCCTCTCAAGCTGTGAACATCCAGCAGGAAGTGCAGATCTGTGGGCTACAGCAGTCTTCTTCAGCTGAAACTTTTGAAACCTAATTGTAAATAGGCGTGAAACCTAATTGTAGGATTTAATTCGCCTGTCTCTGCGAGAGCTCACCCGTCCTCCGAGGCCAGGAGCCGTCCTGATTGGACAGTGCCGCTCTGAGGTGCAGCGTTCGAGCCCTGTGATTGGTGTGTTTGCTAATCAGAGGTGGCAGTCTGATTACATGGCTGGTCCGGGGAACAAAAAGCCACGAAGGAACCTTGGAGTCACCTTACAGCACATGAGCCCAGGTGTCGGCTTGGATGTTTGCGCATCGTGCACCTGGGATAATCATGTCAGGATGGAGGAGGATTGGAAGGAATCCATGTTCAGCCTCGTTTATTAGAGACGGAGTCAATGATTCAACAGTCTATTTCTAGCTGAGGAGAGCTTAATGAGTCTGAGGTCCCCCAGCAAACTGATATGATTATAATTGTAAGTGACATCTTCTTCATGTGCAGAGATTTGATTTGCTCACGATGATGGAGCGTCCACGGCAGCTGAATGGGAGATTTCTGCAACAATGGCTTCCTGTGACTGTAACTGAGGGACACGTCAATTCTCCAGCACACAGAAATGACAAGTGTCAATTTTCTTTTATTTTACATTTTGGAGGTCTGATTTTGAGTATTTTGTTTACATAGACTGATGAGGGACATGTTATTTCGTCACAATCAGGCAACTGATAATAATGAAAAATTGTTGCAAAAATATTTGCTGCTAAAGAAACTAAAACCTGATGTGGAAATCAAAAACAGGTCTTAACAAGGTAAACAAATAAATAAATAATAAATTTTAAAAAAGGAAGAAAAAGAAAACCTGTGGCTTAATATAAGAGATTTGACATATTTTAATTAATTTATAAACTGAGGGAAAAACAGACTCTAATGTCTACAATGTAGAGACCAGAGGTTCCTGAAGTTAAATCCCCAGTTTACTGTAATAATTAAACAATGATAACCGTAATACTAATACTAATAATAATAATTAGGGAGGCACGATATTGGAATTTTGGCCGACATCTGAAATGCCGATATGTTAAAACTTAGTTGGCTGATAACCGATACCAATACCAATATTTGTTTTCCCTAACCCTACTTACAGAGACTACCTAACTTTCTCTGCTGTGGAATTAAAATACTGTACTACATTATTCTGCATTTTGTTTTGGCTGCTTCCAAATGCAGATGCCAAAAAGGGGCTGAAAATGATGTAACACTCAGCCCCTGTTTTGGCATCTGCATTTGGTAGCAGACCAAAACACCATGCAGAATAATTTTATACAACCGTCCGAATAAACAACAGACATGGAAAGACGGAGTGTCTGAGGACGTGTTTCCTGGGAGGTGCTGCCATTTTCATTAGAGAGGAAAAGAGAAACACGGGGGAAGGGGAGATATAAATAAAATCATATCTCACACTGTCCTAGATGGGACACAGTGTGAAAGTAAAAAAAAAAAAAAAAAAAAGTCAGAACTTGCACATGCAGATGTTCATGTGCGCATGGATGTACATCCATTGCTAACTTTCCAACAGCTTCACTGGTTAATGAAAATTAGCCGTTCTGGTTCATTTCCTCTTTGGCCCCTTGTACGTTTTGTCCTCTTCAGACCAGGAGCCTCCACTGATCTGCAGCTGCTGAGACGTTCTAACCCAACATGTCCAACCAGTGCATTTTGATTATTGAGAAGTCACAAAAGCTCACACTATCCTTTTTGATGTTTTGCTTTCATTTCAAAGTTCACCTGCTGCCTGAAAAATCCCACGGTCGCCATGGTAACCAGACAACCAACCTGTCAGTAAGTATGATGGACCGGTTCAAAGCCTCTCTGATTGCACAACAGCTGACTGTCAGGGTCATGCTTCCACATTCACATGCTTTAATACATCTGCAGAGAAATGAGCTAACTTATAAGCACAAACATCAACACAGGTTTCAGTGCAGCTCCTTGTCTATTAAATTCTAATTTCTATCTAAATGTACCTAAAAGTTGTTGCTTCAGGTTGAAGAGATAAATGAAGACCTACATATATTTTATTCAGTATGCTCTCAGTCCATTTAACAGACTATAAGTGGGCATCATGTCTGTGTGGATGTTTTATATTGTCAGTCGCCTGTCACTGATAAATCAGTCCCTTTATGTAGGGGACGTCAGATAACCTGACACCTACGCTGCTCTCTGGCTGTTCTATCATAATAATATAAAAGCCTCTCAACACAATGACATAATCAGACTCTCAGGGGATTACAGAACCATTCACCTTTCATTATCAGACATTCTGTGGCTGCAGTTCTGAATTCGGTTACTTCAGCTCCTGATTCAACACTCGGGCGTCCTGGTGTTTCTTAAAGCTCAGACACAGTCTATTTGCTGCAGACACGTATAAAACATCAGCGTTAAAAACGCCTGTAAGACGGTGACACGTCTTCATCGTCTCCCCCTCGGCGAGGCCGGACGAGCTAGCTCCTCCATAGTGTCTGAGGAGGTGAAAAATGAACAGCGCCTGCGGTGGCGGGGAGAAGAAGTGGAGCAGATCCGTGGAGCTTTCTTCCAGGCTGAATGATTGACTGACGAGGCCATCCTGAAGGCTCCACAGAAAGTGCTGCTGGGGAGAAGGCAACTGTTGGGTTCACACCACCAACCAAGCAAATCAGAAGTCTAAGACTGACTGAACTCATTTTAGATTTCACTGAAGATGAGAAAAAAAAAAAAAAAAATCCAACTTCCAGGAATGTAAGTTTAGGTATTTGGAGATGGGATGAAGTGCACTAGAGATGCATGCAGGCCTAAAAAAAAAAAATCCAACCCAGTCCTTCCCTAGTCCATACAGGCATTTTTTTACGAGCCCGACCTGATTAGTTAATTGTAATTACAGACCCAAACCCAGAAAAGAAAAAAAAAAGAAACAGGAAAAACAACATTTTTTTATTAAGTTTTTACTGCTTTTGTAAGCAAATCAGTTTGACATGATAGTTTTAAAAACATATTTCAAAGAAATGAAGATATAAGATTTCTGGTTATTAACAAGTCACCAAATAGATATTAACATACAAAACAAATGGCCTAAATAATCAACTCTAAATATGAAGGTTATGTCTTTTTATTTTATTTTATTTTTTTAAACGGCCAGTCAGCGGACGCATGCAGCTGATGATCCCATTGTCCATCTGAAGTTACCTGGATGTTTCTATTTTTAACCTCTATCAACCGGCCGGTCGGACTCTAGCGTGCACCTGACCTGACACAGCAGCAAGTTTCACTGTGCTGGCTTTGTAGAGTGAGTTCTGCTGTCTTTTAGTTTCTGATTAATATTTTCCAGCTCCATTATGTCACTTGTTGTGGGTCAATTCAAATCCTCAGATGTGTGATAAGAGCAAAGGGCGCGTGGAGCTACATGCACAATTGTTGCACAATGCACCAGCACTGCTCTTTCTTTTCACAGACTGATCTACAGTTGCACTTTATTTTATTTATTTAATTAATCATCAGTAAATGTTTCGCCTCCTCCTCAAGATTAACACAATTTTAAATCGAGCATTCTTATTTAGTTTTCTTTGTGCCGTAAGATTCGTAAAATCGCCTGAGACCGACCCATCAAGCCCATAATTTAGGCCTGACCTGGTCTGAATTTTCGGTTGGGTCAAGTTGGGGGCTCGAGCCAAAAAAGGGAGCTCTGAAGTGCACTAGCTTATAAAAAACTGCAGGTTACACACTGACAAACAGTTTTAGTTTTAAACACAGCAAGTAAAATGCCATTCAGCAAATTACACCAATTTATGGATTTATTTATGTTTAAATATAAGATGAAATCTATTCAGTGAAAAATCTGTGACCAAGTATTTCTAACTTTAGGGACCATCAGAAGTCCAAAGGACCTGAGGGATCTGAGGAACGTGAATGGGACAAAACAAGTCTGATAAACAGGTGAGACAGAAACCATAAACAACTTTAAAACCAATACAATCTGTTTAGTGGTTCATGAGATATTTTGCTAACATACAGTACAAAGCAAAGAATGCACACAAACGCTTGCATTCATATTAGTACTAATGTTTTTTTTTTTTTTTTTTATCAACCTGTAATGGTGGTAGACAATAAAGTGAGCCCACAGGTGAATTTTTCCAGACAGATTGAAGGGCTGCTGTTGATACGTCATATTGTTTTACATATTATTGTTTAGTGTACCATATTTTTTCAGACTATAAGGTGCACTTAAAATCCTTTAATTTTTCTCAAAACTTGACAGTGAGCCTTGTAATCCAGTGCACCTTATGTATCAATTCTGGTTGTGCTTACTGACCTCAAACCAATTTTACGTGGTTATTGTGGATGAGTTGAATAGTTTGACTTATCTGACTGTTTTGTTTCGATTGATGCAATTTATAATCCGAAAAATATGATACATCTTAGATCATTAAGCGTGTTGTTTGATGTTTGTTTAACGTACATCTTAGTGTATATGTTGGATCCTTATTTATTGTTTCATTTTATACTTGATATTTTGCTATTTTGGGATATGACTGGGACCCTGTGTTCATAATTTTGTTCCACCTCATGTACAACATGTGGTGGAAACTGGAAATGACAACAAAATTGACTTGAACACAAACTAACAAGAAAATAACAAAATAAAGGAGGTCTGAGAAACTGAATCCGATCTTCCAAGAATGGGAGAAACAACAAAGAAACAAGAACTAGACTGGATCCGCTAATGACAGACATGCTTTTATAAGTAGTTCAAATGTTAACAAGAACTCTCTCCACCTCTTTGACGCTACCTCTGATAATCATCAACAGTGATTTTTATAACAAAACATGTTTTTTTAGACATTACGTGATTTGGAAGATCAGCTGCTGAGTGGTCTGCAACGACTTGATATCGTCTAATGTCACCGAGATGTTTACTGATGCTCCATCAGAGCCAAACCTCCAGGGTGGAGTCAAATCAGCAAGGTGAGAACATCGAACACCGCAGCAGAGCCCATAACACCAGCGAGGCGATCTGCCCTGCCTGCGTGCTGCAGAGTTGTCTGCCCACATTTACCCGTTCGTCCCTCAGCTCAGCAAAGCATCTGTCTCAATCAATGAGGCCGATAACCACAGGCTCCAGACCGCTCTGCTGTCTGCTGCCATGTCGTCTGACATTCACTCTCCTGCTTGCCGTCTGAAGTTACAGCTGCTGAGAGCTCCCACTCAGCAGCAAACATCATCACTCAGGACCCCAAACCCCTCCGCTCAGGGCTGTTACGTTGTAAACACACACCTCCCTCCAAAGGAAGGTCAACAACAAGTGTGTATGTGTGTGGAGACGGGGAGACAACTTACACCGTCTGCACTTAATGATGGACACAGCTTCGCCTGTCTGACTCCGTCCCCACCTTTAATTAAAATGTAGGCTCAATAAAACTGTAGAATTTCATTTTATGCAAAACATGCAGCGTGGATGCCAAGTGCTCAATGACTTCGCTGAAACTGAGAAGCTGAAATTCACTTTGATAAGTTAAAACAAGCAGACTATCAGCTAAAATGAACAAAAAAGAACCTAAAATGAGCAACAACTAAACTAAAACAAGTGAAATGGTTGTTAAAAAGGAGCAAAATTATAAAAGCTGCAAGAAACAACACTAAAAGTTATGCTAAAATTAGTCAATCACAAGCTAAATTTTCAAAAGCTCTAGCCAAAAGTAACAAAGAGCAAGATAAAGTCTAATCAAATCAAAAAGTTAGCTAAAAGTAACAACATGCTAGCTCAAAATGAGAAGTGGCAATGGAAAGTGTCCAAATGCAGCTAAAAGTAGCCAAAAAACTAAAAGCAGCAAAACGTTTACTGAAATTTGTAAAATGCTAGCTAAAAACTATGAAAAGGCAAGCTACAGCTCTAAACTGCAAAATGATAAAATCATCTTCAACACTTGCTCTTCTCAAGGGCGGACTTGTTCTCCTCCTCCCCCTCTCCACTTCGCTTTGGTCTGTCCTGTTTGTGAAACTGCTCAGATCCTGTCTTCTACAAATCTTCCAAATCATAATTTATGTATGTGGATTTAGTCAGTTGGTCCCTCAACACAATTGATGCCATTTCTTGAAGAGAAGGCAGGCTTTAGGTGAGCCAATTTGCCCTGTTGTCACGCACGCAACTGGATATTTCATCGACTTGGAAGACTTGATGATATGTCTATCTCTGATGTCATCTGTGGACACTTTATAATTTGATTTATAATAACTGATTCCTGCTTTCTGGATTTGGTTAGTTCCTTGTCCATCAACAATCAAGGAAGTCGTCGTAGCAAATTTGGACCTGATCAGGTCGCTTGCCTTATGATGGCCTTGGTTCGTGCCTCGAGCGCCCAGACTCAAATGCTTTTGGCAGAATCTCGGGAATTATTCTCAGGCACGGTCCATTGGTGCGGTCATTTAATTTGGACGTTTCGGAACAGAGTGGTCCGACACAGATTCAAGGTAGATGTCATTAAGTTCTGCCTGTCCCCAAGTTCTGCCTGTCCCCAAAACAATCGTGTTTATCTGAATTTGGCTCCTTGACTAGCCTTGATAGGCCGTCTTATCTTAATTCACCTGGAAGTTTTGTAAACCTGAAGCCCTGCCCCTCCCTCCCCTACTACCTAGGAATCCCATGGACTTTTCAGAGGAGCCCAGAATAAACATTCTGTCATCATTTCAGGATTCTCTGGATTTGTCCATGGTCATCCTCGACACCCCAGAGTGTGTACAGATCTCTCCAGAGGGAATTATTTGAACCGAGCGATCTTATCTGAACTCTGCAGTGCCTCTGTGTGTTCTCATTGGACATGCTCACTGTCCTCGTGTCCCACCCGTCCCCCTTGCGGACTGTCAGCGTCATTATGTGCGCATGTGAGAGAGGTTTTATTTTCTCATTGTCATGCTGCTGACCTTCAACCAAGCGTTAGGGTTTGGAGACAAAAATAATCTTGTGTATCATTTTTCACCACTTTTTATTGTCTGTCCAAACAGATCTCACTTGTAAATGAGTCTTCAAGGCTCAATGTAAATAAAAGGTTGAAAAAGCTTAAAGTGGCAGAAGACTAGTAAAAAATGTATATAAAAAAGAAGCAAATCTAAATGTAGCATAAGTCAAAGATAAAGCATGACACAGCCGATTTTAATGAGAACAATGTTTTTAAAGATTTTTGTTTATAAAAATTACAAAGAACAAAATAATCAAAGCACCCATCACCTGATAAAGCTGAATTTTTTGTTAATGAATTTATAAAATACAAAATAAGCAGAAGGAGTATGATCGTAAACCCTCAAAAACACTGTAGAAAGGGAAAAAATAGCATGAGAACTAAAATGCTGACTCAGCTTTCACACATTAATAAATTTTCCAAGAAACTTTTTAACAACAAGATGAATGAGAATGATGAGATTAGATTCTGTAGTCTTGAGACGGATTAGTGTTGAAACACGAGAGAAGTCCGGCTTCACATTCAGATTAAATGTCGCAGCTCCTCAGATTTGTCATGTAGACAGGATGGAGGAGGGAAACGCCTCCAGTCTGATATCATCCCGTGCTGAGGTGACAGGACAGAGATTAGGGGTGGGTGCACTTTTTCCTCCACTGAAGAAAGAGTGGAACTGAAACTACAGACATTATTTAAGTTTAATTTATTTTAGATACCCTGATGCATGCTCAATAATCCATGTAGAAAAATCAAAAGTCTGGTCCTCTGGACATTCAAAAAACAAAACAAAACATTTATTTTAGAGTTGTTTTACTCACAACCTTTGTTGTCTCACCACAAGATGAGCTTCATTCATCGGTTTTAAAGACAATAATGAAGGGTTTAAAATTATTTCCTGATAACCCCACAGAGCGTGTTGATACAAGAACCAGAGCAGATTCCTGCAGCTCGGAGCTGCTGGATTAAAGGAAACATGTTCACGTAACACACAGATCGATAAGTGTCTTTCCTGGTCAGCTGTGTCCCACAGCAATTACCCTGCTCTCTCACACACACACCCTCATTACCGCTCAGGTCGAAGTACATTTGACTCGCAACCCTGGAAGTAGAATCAAAAAGACAGTCCAATCTCACCCACTGACATGAGCAGAGAGTCTGTCCACAGATTTTAGTAATGAAAGCTAAAATCAAACTAGAGAGAAACTGCATTCCCTGTGAAAATGCAGTGTGAATGCTAATTGCTGACGAACATGCTAAAAATAGCTAAAATTAACTAAAAATATGCTGAAATGTAGCTGAAATGGTAGAAAAAGTCAAAGTTAGCAGACAAAATAACACGTATTTGCAGAATTACATTTAGATAAGCAGAAACGAGCACAACAATTAGGAAATTATCTTAAAAAGCTGTAATTAACAAGAGAAAAAAAATTGTAAAGTAGCTGAAAAGGCAAATAATTTGAAACTATCAGAAGGAAATGGAAGTAGCTGAAATTAGCTAAAATAAATGTGGAAAAGTTGAAAAAGCCAAATTTAACACAAAACAACTAAATAGTAGCTAAAAATAGAAGAAAAAGCTGAAGCTAGCATAAATAGGATGAAGAGAGCATAACAAGTTGAAATGAGCAGAAAGAAGTCAGTTAGCCTGAAATTAGCAGATATTACCACAGTAAACTTGTGTTTATCTAAAAACAGCTCAAATTAGCTAAAAAACGCTAAAAAGCTAGCTGAAAAAGTAGAACAAGCTTAAATTAAGACCAAAGAACACAGTTAGGCTTAAAAAAACAGAAATGAGCAGAAAAAAGTGGAAATTAAATGAAAAAAAGAAAAAAGCTGAAACTAGCAAAAACAGGCAGAAAGAAACTAATTTCAATTACCAGAAGTTAAGTGCTGAGAGCACATTTTTGCTGAATTAGGATGAAAAAAAGTTGAAATGAGTGCAAAAAGTGTGGAGTTATCTGAAAAAGCTTAACTAAATACTAGCTGAAACTTACAGAAATAAGCTGAAAGGAGCTAATTACCTGAAATAAGCAGAACGTTAGAAGCACAAGAGTTTTAGTCAGAATAAAGCCACAAGAATAACAAAACAGCTGAAAGAGCTGATTATTTATTTATTTATTTTTGTACAAGGAAACTGAACTAGAACAAAACGTAAAAGGAGCAGTAAAAGGTCTAACAGATCTAAAGATTTGAAGGATGTAAAAATGAGATCAATTCATTTTTATGATTTAAAAAAAAAAGCATAAAATGCTAAATATGTCAAAAAGCTAAAGTTGCACCAATATAAAAAAATAAATAAAAATAAGCACCCTTCTCCTGGAAAAGCTGAATGTTTTGATATATGATTTCTTGAAATAGCACAAAAAAATTATGGAACGAGAAAGATGCTGGAAAATGTACAGAAGAAAAATGAATCTCAATAGAGTGAATGCTTCATAAACATTCACACAAACAATACATTACACAAATCATAGATTTATGAGTTTAGATTAATAATGTTTGGAAACATTTTATGGTTTAAGATCGTTCTAAAGAAATTAAACTGCACCACTGTTATAACTCATTTTTATGTTTGGGATTATTCTGCAGTTTTTTTTATTTTTTATTATTAGCTCCTGAAGCTTTTTGCTGTTGATACCATCAACAAACTCTTCTTCTTTATTGTCGCCCATCTCCCTGAAAGGGGACCAGTCATGTAATTGCATGTTTGTTAGTTAAATATCTCATGAGTGGACAGATTATACTGTAATCCCTTATTATACATTTACCAGACTGAATATGGCTGCAGCTGCTAATCAACCATGTTAAACACTAAAATCTGTATAATTGGCATTTTTACAGCTATTGAGCCAAAACCTGGTGTGGTAGTAGCTAAGAGTCATACCCAACACGCTCAGTGCACCAACAGATCATGCTGAAAATGTTGCCATGCATGGATGGCAGCAGAAATGCATTTTAAAATAAATGCCACCTTCAAATTAAAGTAAATGGAGCGCAGCGTCATTTTCGCAGCTTGAGGCCTCGATCTTACCTCAGACTGTCAACACAGACAACATCAGAACCTTTTCACAAAAGTTGTTTTTGATGAAGGAAAAGTTTGGTGACAGACGTTGAGAGAACCCGTAACAAAGATTGAGTTCATTCTCCTTTTCTGTGGTTTATTCAGCAGCACATCATGTAAATGTGGCGAAACGTGAACACAAAGAATTGAAGCTTTATCTAAAAAGGACTTAATACTGTTCAGGGTTAATGACCCTCTCTGCAGCGGTGTAACTGCATATCTATTAACACCGACTTCCTGCTGTGATAATAAGTGCAAACGTCCGGATAATAACCTCCTTTAAAACGAGCTCGTTTAACGTGTGGATGTATGTGTGTGTGTTAAGTGTGTGTGAGTTTTCAGGATGAGAACATGCTGTGCTCTGCTCATCAATCATGCTTTTAAAAGCCATTACTACGTGTCACTGTAACCTCCTGGGAGCGTGTAGGATGGAGGAGTCGCACACTCCAAGGATGAACATCTGACTTCATGACAGCGTGTGTGTGTGTGTGATGGTGATGTTTGTTCTGTCCAAACAGAAACGTCTGTTTCCTGGTTGGCGAGAGATCTCACTGCAGAGAAAGTATGAAACCACAGAGTTTGGAAAGCAGCAGCTGAGACGATGTTTCAGTCACGGACAATTGTTCATCTGGCGCAGGTGTGTTCTGTCAGATATTCAAGTTTTTGTTTGAAATAGCTCCAGTTATTAGTTTAGGGGCCAAGATGGGGTAGAGGTAGGGCAGTCAGCCCAGGACCAGAAAGTCGCAGGTTCAACTCCTTGCCATGCCCACATGTCGTGGCATCCTTGAGCAAGACACCCAGTCCCTAACTGCTCCCCAGGCGCCTACACAGCTGCCCGTTGCTCCACGATCTTAAGTAGACTTCAGAGTGCAATGCTTTTAATGAAATGGAAGCGTTCCCAATGTATTTCAGTTGAAAAATATTAAAATAATTTAAAAAGTATAAAAAAAAAATACAAAAGTCATAGCAAACTGTTCCCAAGCAAGATGAATAGTATCATATGTTATATGATGGATTAAAATAACACAACGTGTGCAGTAGTTTGATTGCAAACCGTGGTGGGCACAGCTAACCAAAAAAGTTAATTTCACTCACCCCTAATCCTCCAGCAAATAAATAAATAAATAAATAAAAGTTTGCCAATGCTAAACTGCAAAAACAGGTAAAACAAATTAGCAGAAGCTAACGCTAACTGAGAAGTTGACTCACTCAGTCTGCATCACATCTTTGTCTCCTTCCAGTTAAAGACTGGTTGGACTGATGCAAACCTGTTGATGTTAGTTTGATACTGGGTTACACAGTGTTGTACAGCTGCTGCTGCGTTGTTCAATCTTGTCACAAGTACATGTAGTCAGCCAATACTGTGCCTAACAGACTCTTTGAGACACACCCACAAGGTCAAGGTTCTTTGTCATTTGCATCATGTGGTTCATGTGGTGGAATGAAATTGTGCAATATCTGTGATGATGGGGAGACTGACTCCAACATCTTCTGTGCAGCCTTCACCACTCTCTGCAGAGCTTTTCTTTCTGCAGCTGTGCAGCCTCCATGCCACACGATGCTGGAGCACAGCATGCTCTCCACTGCACACCTGTAGAAGGAGGTGAGGACTGAGCTTCCCAGACCAGCTCGCCTGATCGGTACAAACAGTTGAATGTTTCAGCAGACTTAAAGTAAGCAGAATTTGGTGGAAGCTAGTTGGTCAACCAATGGTTTCTAAAGTTAGTGAAGATGCTTAACGCTAAATAAAAAATTAGCTTTGGATTAGAAGAACCATGCCCACCATTGATTACAAAGAACGTAGGGAATTATCTCAAAACAGGATGTAAAGTGACAATGTGAGTTGGCGGATAGAGACTAGGTCCACAGCTTTATAAAGTAATGTAAATGAGCAATCTATTTAATGAGCAGCAAAGAGATAACCAGACAAACTCAGACAGAGGAGAGTGAAAATAATCTGATCCAGTTTACAAATCACACTGCTGATACCAATACCTCTGATCAGGGCTGGTACAGAAAACGGTCACACTCGCTACACAACAACCCACAAAATAAATCTCATCAATCAGCCCTGGACAGTGGGATGTTGCTGGGACTCTATTTTGGTCTGATAAAAGATGAGTGTCTGAAAAACATGGCAGTCAGTGAAAAAGTGCATACAGATAAAAGGAGTTCTACTAGCTGATCCTTCCACAATCATTCTTTCATTCCAGTATTCCAACAAATGGAAAAAATAAAATAAACATATTAGAAACAATGTTCTTTAAGTTGCAAGATATTTGCAGATTTCTCAGAGGACAGAGCAGAATATCTAGAAATTTATCAGCGTCAAAATGGCCCAAATCCATTTTTTTTTATCCATAAGCTACCAGTATTGGACCAATTGTTTTTCCAACATTGACCCAGGTCTTACATAGGACGCAACTACGGTATTAGGAAAAAAACAAGCACAGCAGATAAGTAATTTGGCTCTGATTGCAAAATAATGATGCAGCAGTGATGCACACATGCCAACACACGTTGCATCCATATTTACTTCTGTAAACAGCGTGCCAAGTGTGACATTACATATTATTCGCATGTGGGTTGCCTCAGAGTCAAACAGTTCACGCTGGAGTTTGATGATGGTCGCACTTAAAACTATAATATAAAAGACTCCAAATAAATAAATAAAAGGAAGCTGAGCAAAAAATATCATGGCATTAAGACCTGCAGTGCAGAGTTGCATTCAGGCCCAAACAATCTGAGACCCCAGCCCATATCCATCATTTCCAAACCAGACCAGACAAATTAACAGAAATTACAGGTCCAAATCCAACACCCACCAACATTTTTTATTAAGCTTTGACTGCTTACATAGTTATTAACAGTCGGCAGACGTGCACAGCTGAGTAAAAGGAGGCAGAAGATCGGAGCTGAGGGTGTGTTTGTCCTTTCATGGCCATCAAAGTGCATTAAATCTCAACTTCATCCTGCGTTCTGCATTATTCAGACCTTGACCCTGCACTGACATGTCTGCGAGGATATTTTGGGATCCCACCTGTTTGGGTCATCGGCCGCGTGCATCCGCTGAGTGCAGTGGTTGAACGTCCATTTGGGCTTTGAGGGATCCCATCTGAAGTTTTTTTTTTTTTTTTAATTATTATTATTATTTTTTTTTTATTTATAAGGCCGGTCAGTGCACGGTCAAATGTGAAAATATGGCAAGCCATGTTTCCATATAATTGGAATGTATGGCAAGCCATGTTGAAATTTAATTGGATCATCAGCTGCGCGCATCCGCTGACAAAATCAAAAGCCCGACACCGACCTGGCACCGACTCGGCCATCCTGTACATTATTATGGTCCGGCTTCTGGTTGGGTCAGGTTTCGGGCCAGGAATGACAGCTCTACTGCAGAGTAAACATTGAGTACAGGACAAAAGATCAGCCTTAAGCTGTAGTCCCTGTAACATTGTGCAGCAGATAGACTCATTGTGCTGGAAGTAAAATAAGAATAAGTCTAACCTTTTGAGTCAAAAATGATGAAAAAAGTCTCTGTTCTTTTGAACTTGAGAGGAGAGGAGTAGGCTACAAAAAACTGCTGAAGAGTAGGCAGGTGAGCATAATTGAGTTTATTTTTCTCTCACAGGGATTATGTGAAGTTTCCTTACACAATAATCTGACAACTGATACGCTCAAGGATGAGTTTGTCCCGTTGTCTTCAGAGTGACTAAGCTTCAGAATACTAGAAATCAAATAAAAAAACAGGTGCTACTAGTTTATACGATGATTGGACACCAAATGTTAGTCTGAGATAATCTTTGGTGAGGAGATTATGAGCAACCAGTAAGAGTGCTGGAACAGGAAACAAGTTGGGATCATAGGAAGTCCAGAGCAGCTGTCCAGCCAACTCACTGATCTACCTACAGGGAAGACAAAAAGGAAAAGGAAGGAGAAACTCCTGGAAGAGTCAGAAATCTTCACCAACAGCACCACATCTAGAATCATCACTCAGAAACACAAACTGCTGGATTCAAACAAATGAAATCAACTGAATTAAACTATAACGATATAGAGCTCATAGTGTTGGTGAAATGGAAAAAAGAAATGGAAGACCTGTTGGTGTTTTTGGGGTTGCAGTTTGGCGTTGGAAGAGCTACTCTGGGAGGCGTTCCCTCACACGATGATGCATCTCCGCTCTTAACGCTGGATCATAAATTGCTGTAATAACTTCAGTCTGCTCCGTTTTCTCTGCAGAGTCGGTTCCTGCGGTTTCACTGCAGCAGTGGAGACAATAAAATGTTCTCAGTGTTTGTTTGACTCGGGCGTGATGAAAACATTTCATAGGCCGCCTGATGTTTCAAGCGCTCTGATTGTTTTAGCGTGAAATGAAAACAACGTTTTAATCTCTTGTGAAGTGGTGCGAGCTATGTTTGTGCGTTTGTTGTGTACCAAACAATATACACAACAGTTATTTCTTTTCTGGAACAAAATGACAGCGGTTAAAAAACACTCGATAGAACAAAGATCAGTGAAACTGAAGACATTTTATTTGCCATAAAAAGCACATTTAGAATGTGATGCTGAGAGATTTTAGGAAATAACTGAAGGTTTGAGCGTGTTTCTTACATTTCTGTTTCATGTTGTTTTGTTTGTTCACAGCTGTGAAGTTCTTAAGGCCAGGCATCCGAGTGATAGCCTGCGGCTGGAACCTAAAACCAAAATCTAGAGATTTCTTTATCTGCAACAATCAATACTTTTTTCTTTGTGACAGAGTGTTGGCAGTGTCTAACAGCCAGCTTTACATAAATGCCAGTTCTGGGCTCGGAGCACAAAGAGATAAGGAGGATATGTAGGAGTGACCCCTGAAGCAAAAAAGTAACAAACCGCTCCACACAGAGCTTTGTTCAACAGCTGGATTTATCATCTAAACACTGCTAAAACACACTAATCTCCATGAGATACGAGGCCTGTCACATCCAAAAACAGAAAACATGGAAGATGATAAGAATGTCTAAAATAGATAAATGCAAAACTGTAGTTTATGCACATTTTTGAATGTTTATCAAAGCAATTTCACCTAAACATGTATCAAAAAACTTAATTTCTACAATGATAAAACTGATTAATCTTCTGGGCTCAGATATTTTAACTGGTTTATGATTAACTTTAGGGAAAATTACCATAAGATATCTTTAAAAAATATATCATCAGACAAAGATTGGTGAGTGTGGCGGGGTTGCAATGTCAACAGACAAGTGAGATAACCAGGTTTTAGACCTAATCAAAACATTATTGTTTATGAACTTTTAGGCTTTAGTGGAACAGGTTATTAAAAAAGGTGCTCATCAGCTATGAAATCATACATTAAACAAATTATCCTGAACTATACGGCACACTTTGAATGAGTTTATGCCAGCAGTTTTCGTGCTGCAGATGCAAATTAGCTTTTGCTGGTACACCACATCAAATGGTGACTTTTATGTTTGAGTTGTATATTGTTCCTTTTTAAAAAAAAATAAATAAATAAAGTTCATAAAAATTTTTGATTTGCAATTGTAAAATGTGGGTATGCGTTCAATGAAAAACAAATCTGCTCACTTCACTCAACAGATATGTGTAGTTCAGCTTTTTACTAACAGACATGGGCAGAGTTAACATTTCCAGCCATAGTAGTTGGAAACATCCATAAACGTTGACCAAAAATTCCCAAAGAGCTTCTGAGCTCAAGCAGATTGTATCTAAAAGATGAAATATGTTCCTTCAGATCATTTAAAAATGATTAATTGTCAGTGAATGCCATGCTGACCACATTTTCTAGGTTGTTTGATTAAAGTCAAGGCTTAATTTGTAAACCAAATCAATGCTGGAACACAAATAGCTGGCAGACAGAAATGCTTGAAGAGGTAAATCGTATGTGATAAGAAATTGTAAGTGGCTGTTATCTTTAAAATTAGTGTTTATATACATTTTCAGTTTTCATAGTCAACGTTTTATTCGTTAAAGGCAGTCATGACTATTATTACTGTAGTAAGCCTGAGAGTTATCAGATCCAAGCAAAGAGTTACTGGAACACACCCTTTCAAAATAATAATCCCTGGATCCTGTTCTGGCAGGATCCAGCTCAAATAAGCACGGTTTAAAAATGTTTAAGGATTATACCTTGATATCTCTATGGTAAACGGTAAATTGGCATGGTTGGCTCCTGTCTGGACCCACAGAATGCTGACTGGAATGAGCAGCTAAAAAAGAAAAACTAAATTATAAACTAAATAAAAAGGCTAACAAAGCAACAGAATTTACAACTAGAGCACTGTTGCATTTTACAGCCTAATCCAGCCAGAACAAAAACAATGACGAACGAGGAATGTGAAACCGCAGGTGCCATTCATTTAAAAAGTGAGCAATCAGGACAGTAAGAGTGGGGAAGAATCTGTGGATCAATTTCATTTTGCGATGAAAAGAAAAAAAACATGGACAATATAAAAAATAAACCTCACTGTTCAACAGACTGACAACGACAAAAGGTTGGACAAATGATTGAGGAGATTGTGACATCATCATGGTCCCAATGGCACTGGGTTAGTTTGCACTTAATTTTGTGTTTTGGGAGTAAATTATTTAAAAAAAAAAAAAAAAAAAAAAAAGACGTTTTTTTAATTTTTTTTAAAGGGTGATAGAAACATACAGTATTTTTAAATTAAATCAGTAATTGTAAATATAAAATGCCTTTAAAGATACTTTAGTTGTGTGAAATATTTGGCATTGATTTAAGAAGGGTTTTTGACAGGTAATTCACTAGTTGCTGAAGTAAGGCTTATTTGTCATTTGCTTATTCAAAAAAAAGTTTTCAACCTACTGCTACAACAAACTGCTGCTGTTGCTGCTTATAATGTTGCATCATAAAGTTCTGCTGCTGAAGTGAGAAGCACAAAAGAAAAATAAGTAAGAGCACAGTTGAGTTGTTTCCATGCATCCTTCAGAAAAGAACCAACCAGGCCATTTATTGTGTTTGGGCAGGAGCTCATTCTCAAAATTTGTCAAGAACATGACAAGCACATTAAAAGCCTGTCGACAAACTCTTATACAGCAATCTATAGCAATGGCCTGGACAAACAAAGACCTTACACTTGGCCTTGATTTGTGACCTTGACCAAGGCGATGAAAAGTGCACACATGAAAAGACTTAATGCCATAACACATCAGTGAGGACAACGTGACAACAGCCAGGATAAATAGACTCAGGCTGATGAGCGAAGTGGCTACAGCTGTGACAGGTGACACAGGGAGCAGGTGTGTATGGGCAGGACTGAAAGTATGGAAAAGTACCATGTAAAGATGATACACAGGAGGACAAAAACTGGACATGAGGGCAAACCAAAAAATAGAAACTAACCCAGAAACATGTTACAAACAATAAAATATATTTCTTGAAGGAATTCACGTCTTGCTCCTTGCATGTCAAAGATCTGAACAATGAGATCCAACACTTTGAGCTGGTGTTGGGGAGACTTCTCAGCTACTACCACACACAAATTCAGCTCAGTACGTGTAAAAGTGACTTAGTTTCAGCCGTTTTTGTGATTACTAAGTTTGCCAAGTCCACAGGTTCAGTGAATGGCATGTCAATGACCCAAGGTTCTCAACCAAAATGCTTATTATTTTCCTTGAAGCTACTGCTTTGTGTTACTTTTGGATCTGTGTACTTCCTGGTGTGTTACTGTTTACTCTGAGTGGTTTGTTCTCTGGATGAAACTCGGCTCGTGATTTGAAACAATAAAACCTTTGAGCGCTCGACTGGTGTTGTTGCCTCATCATAAGTCCCCGCATCACTCCCAAGCCCCCCAGAAACAACCAATAAAAAGCCTCCATAGTGAAGGAATGAAGGAAAGCAGTCAGGGGAGCTTTTCAGCATCTCAATTATAACCAGAGCCTGCATAAATGACTGTGAGCTTTATGTGAGCACGCACATTAGATTAAAGCCTGTGTTCCATTAAAAATCTGATTTGCTGCAGTAATTGTGAGGAGCAGAGAGTGACTGGCTCCATTAAGTATGTGAAATGATCAGAGTGTGGACACACGAGTCAGAGGTGACGATCTTATTATGTGCAGCTGATTGCTTTCTGTTTCTGTTGTCCCCCACTGTTAAACCCAGAGATCGAATACCGACTCTGATATCATCGTTCTGATCAATACTCAACAAATAATATGTGATGCAAATAGTTGTAATCATCATTTATGAGTAATTGTTTGAACATGTTCAGGTTCTGCTCCTATGCATGAAGAATACAGTTCAACAGAAAGGAGAATAGAACAAACATGAAACAAGTAGTTTTTTCATTTGACTTCATGCAGATTCATTTGTTCATTTGAGCAGCTCTGAAACAAAAGTCCTACATCGACTCCCTGAGAAACATTGTTTCTACTGAAGCAGGTTGTGTAAAAAAGCATCTTTAGGAACTTTACTGAACCAGTGATGCAGTTTGTTTATTTCACATGTTGTCTTTTGATTAGTCACATTGAGGTTACACAGGGGTGGAAGTAACCAATTATAAATGCTCACAGTATTTAAGTATATTGTTTGGGGTACTTGTACTTTTATGAGTATTTCTTTCAAATGTGTAATTTTACTCATACTTAAGTACAATTTAGACCGTGTTATCTACTTTGCTACTTTAAAAATCAGAAGTCGCTACTGAGCACGGCTGCAGTTTGAAATAATAGTCAAACGGCTCATCTGCATCTTTGTAGCCAATAAGGTTCTCAGATCGTGAACACGATGTAAGCAAAGGCCCACTCCGTAGAACAGAGAGCAACTTATGGAGCGAAGATTTGGAGAAAAAGCCAAAATGGAGACAGAGGACAACACTGTGAACAGAGAAAATGACGAGTGCCCGTGGCCGTACCTGGAGGAATGTTTCATGTACAGAGAATGAAAAGGAGTCAGGTCCAGATGCAAACTTTGTTTGATCTTTACAGTGATAGCAGCTTACAAGACTTCAGCAACTTCTTCTTCTTCTTCTTTCAGCTTTTCCCTTTTCAGGGGTCGCCACAGCGAGTCATCCTCCACCTCACTCTGTCCTCACTCCAAATACCTTCATGTCTTCTCTAACTGCATTCATATATGTATCTCCTCTTTGGCCTCCCTCTTTGTCTTTTTCCTGGCAGCTGCATTTCTCCAAAATGTTCAGGCAATTTATCAACTTCTTCTTGTAACCACTTCCTGGATCTCTTTTCAGCGGTTCATAAGTGGTGAAGTTACTAAGGAGATGATCGTCTTTCTGGTTCAAAATCATTGTGGACCTTCCTTTGTCTGCTGGGAGAATTATGATGTTTTTGTCCTTGATAAGAGTGGTGAGTGCATCCCTCTCCTCTCTACTGATGTTGGAAGATGGTGGTTTGGCATTACTAAGGCAGGCTGAAGCTTTGCATCTCAGACTGAGGAAGTCTTTTGGACGAAAGACGAAACGTTTCTACTTTTATTGTTTTGTTTTTTGAATGTCCAGAGGACCAGACTTAGCTTTTTTGGATTGTTGTATAATAGTTTGTTGAAGGGCGTATAACAAGAGTAATTTGATGTAAAATTGTTGAGATTAGTTTTAGATGAGTAATTAGTGCCCACTCCGCAGTAAGGAAAGTCCTACAATTTAATAATCATGTGAATGATGAATCCGTAGTCACACAATTATAGGAGCTAAAGCTTTCCAGCGTCAGAGCTCTTTTCTCTGTTGGGTCGAGCCAACAGGAGGCCCTTTCCCCTGAGAAGAAAGCAGCAGGAAGCCACAGCACGTCGGCTCAAAAGCTGGACGGCCGTGAGCGAGGTGGCTCTGACCTTTTCCTCTCCGCCCACGGCTGCAGAGGAATTAACAGGAAGATGAGGACCAGAAGAGAGGTTGCTCACCAGCATGGAGGCTGCTGTGTCATTTATTAAATGTGTCGGGAAATATATAGAGCTCACAACATTTCTAAACAAGACAACGAGTGCTGATAAATCAGTTCATGGTACTCTGCAGAGCCAGACATATAAACTGCAATAATCCTGACATTTCCACTGTGAATGGGCTCATAATAAAGTGAGTTATGGGGTAAAAATATATTCAGTTTTATCTCTGCACACTACTGCTGCTGTCAACGTGTTTTCAGCTGGAAATGAACATGAAAATATGAAGTTCTGAACATTTTTCTGCATTTTACTCATTTTTTTTCTTACCTCTGAGCTTTAAAGCAATAGAGGTTGTTCCAAACATGCTAATGTTGGCAAATTTTAAACCTCTAAAAGCTAAAAGAAGAAAAACTGAAGCTAAAATATCAATTTAATTTAAAAGATGTCTTGCAGAATGTTTGTTATAAGGTAAAATTAGCAATACCCTGAATGGAACTGACAAAACAGTATCTAAAATCTGAACTCACACTAGTTAAAATCTGGAATGAGAAAGCAAAAAATGAAGCAAATATCCTGAAGTGGATTTCAAAGAACAACAATTCTGAAGGAATTGATTAAATATGATCAGACTTCTATTGGAGAAATGTTTGCTAATAAATTAAATCAATAAGTATAAAAGATACAAATACTAAAAGTTGCAGCGCACTACTCTCGATTGAGCTGAATGTTCGAAGCAGTTTGCAAAAGATATAAATAGGAAAATAACAGTATAAATATTAACTCAGCACTCAGGCATTTATAGGGTGAATAAAGCTGAACCTCAGCTGGATGTTTATGAATCTGAATTAGTAAATTCCAACATTAAAAAGTCATTATTTATCAGTGAATGCTGCCTCCTCTCCAGTTGGACACCTATCTTGTTTGCCCCTCATTATGTCTCTAAAAAATGAAACTGATGTGTTTCCAAGAAAGAAAAAAAAAAACATAATAATTAGCTTTTAATCACAGATGAAATGAAGTCGGAGTTCAATTAGAATGCTTAATTAATTAATTACCTGCAGAGTGAGTGAACAGCAGGTCAGCAGAGTGAGCTGTCTGCAGGTTCAGAGAGTTAAAAAAAATTCAGGTTTTAATAAGTGCTTCTGTTACAATGGAACATCACGTTTTGGAAAAAACAAAACTATAGAGAAATTGCATAAAATGCAGTGTGAATGCTCATTGCAGAAGAACTTGCTGAAAAACAGCTGAAATTAGCTAAAAAGAACATTCTGAAATGTAGCTGAAATGAAAGAACAATCCTAAATTAGCAGAAAAAAGGAGAAATAACATATGCTGAATTAGGATCAAATAAGCAGAAATGAGCACAAAAATAGAAAATTAGCTTTAAAAAAATTAAATTAGTAACAACAAAATAAGTTGAAAAGTAGCTGCAAAGGCAGGAAGCGCTTCCGAAAGAACTGAAAGAGCTAAAAAATGGAATTTGCTGAAAACATTCAAATTAGCATCAAAAGAGCTAAATAGTGGCTAAATAGTAGCTGAAAGAGCAAAAAAAAAAAAAAAAAAGGTAATGTTCAGCTCAGACACACTTCTGCTTATAATATCAGCCACCAAAAATATTTTGTAGTTGTTTATTTT
>JARVLU010000624.1:20390723-20408047 GCA_031762415.1 Simpsonichthys santanae | reverse complement strand
CTCTCTACCTTTGCCTGTCATTGTCCCCACATTTAGAGTTGCAACCCTCAGTCCTACATTCTTCACTTTCCTCTTCTTCTTCTGTCTCCTAACACATTTCACTCTTTGTGGTTATTGTAGCATGATTTCCACCGGCGCCCTGTTTGTCAACAGCACTAGTTGTGAACCCAGGCCTCGACCAATGGCTATCACTTTATTGCTTGAAAAATATCCAATTTCCCTCTATCAATTAATGTCAGCTGCAAGGTTTTTGAATGATTATCCAAAAGTCTACTTTTGGTAGGAGTCAGTAAATGTTTGTGGTGCTTTGTACCATGTAATGGAACAAAAAAAGTATAGCAATAATCATAAACCAAATTTTGTATTGTACAAAATTACACATATAAAGTATCACTATTAAATTTGCACAGGTCTGCTTCTGCGTTTTTCACTAAGTCTGCTGGCCAAAATTATGTCATTCTTCAACTCCAGTCATGGGCAACAAATCACTCCAAGCACTCCAATCGCTCCTGCAAATGGCCCTTGGGATGCACGTTGGTCATCCCTTTTCTACAAAGTATGTTAACAAAACAGAGAAACACATCTAACATAACTGACAAAAACCTGTTTGATGCTTGACTTTTACCACATTCATAACATTTGCATTCCACCTCACCATCAGATGAAGAGTATGAAGTTGGACCTGTTGTAGGACATACAATTGTAGCATCATTCTAAGTCAATGCTGATTTTCTTGTTGTTCTACAGAAGTGCTTCCAGCACATGAAGAGAGCCTGATTATCAATGTGATTCATAATAGTTACCGTATATCAGATTAGTTTCCGTTGCGTTACTTCCGACAGCGCAGCTTTTTGATTATGAACAGTATATTTCTGTCTGACAGGGTTCGGGAGCAGCATAAAACTGGAGGAAAAGAGGATTGTTCTGGTTGGGAAGACCGGAGTGGGGAAGAGCGCAACAGGAAACACCATCCTGGGGAGGGAGGCCTTCGAGTCGGACATGTCCCCATCTTCGCTCACGGCCGACTGTCAAAAAGCCAAGGGAGTGATTGATGGTCGGCCGGTGTCCGTCATCGACACACCGGGTCTCTTTGACACCAATTTCACCCAGGATGAAGTGCTGGACAAGATCAAGATGTGCATTTCCCTGTCTTCTCCGGGTCCTCACGCCTTCCTGGTGGTTCTCCAGATGGGCAGGTTCACCAAGGAGGAGAAGGACACTGTCAAGATGATTCAGACCACTTTTGGAGAAGCTGCAGACAGGTACACGATGGTCCTGTTCACACACGGAGACCACCTGAAGCATCAGTCCATTGAGAGCTTCATTTCTGAGAGCGCAGACCTGAAGGCCCTAGTTTACAAATGCCACAACAGGTACCACGTCTTCAACAATGAGATCAAAGATCCCAAGCAAACCTGGCAGCTGCTGGACAAGATCGATGAGATGATCAGGAGTAACGGTGGAGGCTACTACTCCAATGACATGTTCGTTAAAGCGGAGGCCGCCATACTGAAGGAGAAGGAGCGAATCCTGAAGGAAATGGAAGAAGACCGGCTGAAGGAGCTGGAGCTGCTCAAAGCCAAATACTCGGGGAGCGCTTTCTACAGAGAGGAGAACAAGCTGACCATGAGGTACGACTGCGAAGCTCGCAACCGAGCTGAGAAGTCCAATGCCTTCCTGGCTGCGCCAACCATCGCCGTGGCCGCGTCCTGCGGCGCCGTCGTCGGAGGCCTGTTGGGGCTAGTTGGGGGTCCGATCGGCGCGGCGGTCGGAGTCGCCGCCGGAGCTGCTGTCGGCGCTGCCATTGGAGTTTTGGCGATAAAAGTCAATGAAGGCTGCCATGTGCAGTAAAGTGTGATGGACAGGACATACCAAAGATCTTCTTCCTTATCAGAACCTGTTCGGTGAATTTATGTACATATGTGATAAATCTTTTAACAGCTTTTTTTACTGACAGGCTTTCCTGTATATAGATTCAATCATTCATTACACTAGATTATGACTAATGGAGTAAAATATGACCCCATCAAAAAAAAAAAAAAATCTTTTTTGTAGGCATTTAAATTCACAAGTACGAAAGAAATGCAGAAAGTAACTCTGATTACTTGTACTGTCTGAGCTTGTTCTATGTGAGTGGTAGGAAATCTCTTGGGAACTTTTAACTCCGTGCTTTGGCACAGCAGAGGATGATGGCAGCTTCAAATGATTCTTCTAGAAAAGCTTCCAAACTTTAGAAACCTCTTTTAAACTTGAATCCATGTTTGCATGCTCAAATGGTTTTTAAAGCCTTGTATGGAAGAAGGCCGCAGAGGAAGAGGCAGTTCACTGTTAATAATGAATTTACTTTGTTTAAGCGTCAATGATTTTCTTTACTTTTGGTACACTTTCTGGTTGATTTGTGTAAATCTAAACTGAATAACTATTTTACAATGATTCTGTAATTTCTTGCCACACTTTAAAATTTGAAATAAAGATCAAAACAATGTCTGATTGTTCTTTTGTCTTAACATGCTTTACATTTCATTTTAAAAGGTCTCAACTTATATCCTGATGCATGCTCAATAATCCAGGTAGAAAAATCTAAAAAAGCTAAGTTTGGTCCTCTGGACATTTAAAAACAAAAAAATAAATAAATAAATAAATGAATAAATAAATAAAAATAAAAAAACCCAACCAATAGATTTACAACCTGTGTGGTATGTTATGACAGTATTAATCAGTATTTTTAAAATGCCCTGTTTGGTTCATATGACCTGCAGGTCTTTTACCAGCAGATCTCAGCAGGTGTTCTGGTCCACTTTTATACAAACAGGTTGCAGAAACCCTCTGGATGAAACATTAGGACACGTTCCAGTCCTGTTCTTTCAATTCTAAATGATTAAATTAGCTTATCTGACTTGAACAGGTTTAGTTGAGAGTGGGGTGTTTAGGAGGAGTCGGTTTTTATCAGTTACGTCAAATAGCCAAAGCAAACGCTTTCATTCCTCTTCTTCTTTTGGCTTTTCCCTCTTCAGGGGTTTCCACAGCGAGCCATCCTCCTCCAGCTCGCTCTGTCCTCACTACAACTACCTCCATCTCTCTAACTGCATCCATGTATCTCCTCTTTGTCTTTTCTAACATTCTTCTACCAATATATACCCACTGTCCGTCCTCAGGACATGTCAGACTCCAAACCATCTCAGTCTGGTCTCTCTAACTTTATTGCCCAGTTGTTCAACCTGTCCTGTACCTCTGATGATCTCATTCTTAATCTTATCCATCCTTGTCACTCTTGGGAACCTCACCATCTTCATTTCTGCTGCTCCCCGTTCTGTCTCCTGTCTTCTTGTCAGTGTCTCTGTCTCCAGACCATACAACATAGCTGGTAAATTTTTCCTTGGACCTTTGCTGACACCCTTTTGTTGCAAATCACTCCTGAAACTTTTCTCCGTCCTGCCTGTGCTTTTGCGGTGGCAGCCCCTAGACTCTGCAGAACGAATATCAATGGGCAGATTGTTCCAGAATCTGTACAGTCCTTTAAATCTTGCCTGAAAACTCACTGTTTGCTCTGGCTTTTAACTCCTGTTGTTCATCTGAGGTTATGTTCTTGTTTTAGTTTGTTCTTATCATACTTTATTATACTTGTTTTTAATGGTTGATCTTTCAATTATTTTATTGCTGACTTCTTGTTTGTGAAGCACTTTGGTCAACAGTGACATTTAAATAAAGTTGGCGTTGACAGCTGAGAATAAGGTCCAATTGGATCTCAAGGACTCATGGAAATGATAAAACCTGGAGTTCATTCTTCTAGTCGGTATCAGCAGCAGAAGCTGACGGCTTGAAAATAACCTGACACCAAAGCTGTTGTTTTTTTTTTTGTTTTTGGCAGAATCCAAGAAGAAAAACGCCAGCGCCTATCGGATCGTGTTGTTGGGAAAGACGGGATGTGGGAAAAGCGCCACAGGGAACACCATCCTGGGAAGAGAAGCGTTCCAGTCGGAGGCGTGTCCAACTTCTTGGACTCTCGATTGCAAACGGGTCGACGGGGATGTCCGAGGCGCACCGGTGGCGGTCATCGACACGCCTGGGCTCTTTGACACCAACTTCACCAGCGAAGAAGTGCTGAAGAAGATCCAAGTTTGCCTCTCTCTGGCTGCGCCTGGTCCTCACGTCTTCCTGGTGGTCCTGAGGCTGGGGAGGTTCACCAAAGAGGAAGAGGACACCCTGAAGATCATTCTGGAAACCTTTGGTGAGGACATCACCAAACACGCAATACTGCTGTTCACTCATGGAGACAAGTTGAAGAAACAAACCATTAATCAGTTTATTTCCAAGAGTGAGGCGCTGAAGAACCTCGTCGACGGTTTCGCCAACAAATACCACGTTTTCAACAACGAGTCAAAGGACGACAGACAAGTGGTGAAGCTGCTGGAAATCGTTGAAAGAATAATTCTGGATAATCAGGGGAAGTGCTACACCAAAAAGATGTTCAGCAGGGCTAAACGGTTGTCAAAGAAGGAGAAACAGAGGACGTCCAAGGCGCTGAAGGCGGTGGAGCAGCAGAGGAGGAACACGCTGAAGGCCGAGGTGGAGCACGACATGAAGCTGACGGGGCGGTCCACGAAACCCAACAAATGTGTTGTCCAGTGAAAAACTTCTGTTCAGATGGCAAGGTGGATATACCTCATACAGCTCCTCTGACACAACTTCATGAAGTTCAGAAGGACTCACAGCTGCCTAAAACATCTGGAATGAACTCTAGAGGTGCACAGTTAAACACAATGGTGTAGTTCACACAGATAAACACAATGGTGTAGTTCACAAAGTTCAGTTTATTTTTGTTTTAATGTTCATTTTTTTCAATATTTATCTGATGAGTCTGTTCCTACAGCAGTTGAAACAAACATATGGTGGCCTTTAAAGTACAAAAACAGATTTACTTTAATGCAATCAGATAAAAATCCCAGCTGATCTTTTTTTTTTTTTTTTTTTTTTTTTTTGTGCCCTCTCCTTCTTATATAAAATAGTTTGTCTCCTGATTTGCTCTATTTTAAATTACTTTAATGGATGAGCAGATGTGATTTATTTCCTATGGCGTGTTTAAATTTGAAACAAAAAGCTCCTATAAACTGTTTTTGTTTCTTTTTATCATTAAAGGTTTTAAAACATGACAAGTCGCCCTCATTTACACTGAAAACAAATGTTGCAGAAGTGACGGGTATTCAGCTTGTTGTGGGAAATGGGCCTTTTCAGGCCTAATAACACAACAAAGCACATGTTCTGGGACTATTTTAAAATCACTTTCAAGGCTCTGTCCCAGACTATTAGATTAGTCGGACAGTGAACAGGTGTGCATGTTGAACACATCTTCAGTTCGAGGTGCTCAAACCTTGCTCTTGTTTCTGTCTTGAGAAAATAAGTGGTCAGCTCTCACTGAGAGCATTAATAACCTTGTTTAATTAGATAAATATGTGATATAACACTACTCAAATCGTTGCTTTGTGATGAAATAGTCACTAAAGTGACCACAAAGTTCTGAATGGAGATAAACTAGTCTCAAAAGTAATCATACCGATGAGCTGCCTGTGAATGTGACTTAAGACTTTCTTACCAGGTAATGCTGCGTTCAATGCTGGTGAAAAGCTGGGACATCTGAGCCTTACCAGATTAACTGGGTTATTGGGAAATGTATACTTTGTTTTTCTAACTTGGCACAGAAGCTCATATTCCCTATATTAAACCACAGATGTGCTTAAATTAACGTTAAATGGATTCGAAAAATGTAAAAAAAAAAAAAAAAAAAGTAAATAAAAATAAAATTAGGTTGTTCTTCATGTGTAAAATACATTTATTAACTTATTTATTTATTAATATTATCCAAATGAAGAATAACCAAGCAGTCCAGAAAATTAGTACATTATTTGGGAAAAAATGCCAGAAAAATTATAATTTGTGGTATGTTTTTGTGTGGAAGATACATTTTGTACATCAGCTAAATTTATTCCACTGCAAAAGCTACTGGAAACCTTTTTTTTTTTTTTTTTTTTTTTTTTTTTTTTTTTGAGTTCCAGTAATCCCATTTCATTAACAAAATCCAGACAAAATACTGTAACTCCTTAATTGAGACGGAATCTGAGAAAAAGTTTATTGAATCTTTTAGCTAAATCAAAAAGCTGTCAATTCATCAGAGCTAGTACATAAAAATACTTTTAAAAGATTTTTAGCTTTCTATATACTGTATTAAGAAACTTTGTGTTTGTTCAGTCCTTACAGCTTCAAAACTATTAGAATTATGAATGTTGAATCATAATTTTAGTTCTGCTGTTTTTTTTTTTTAATGACCAGCGTTTAAGGACTTTATTACAATGATCAACCAGAAACAGTTTCAAAGTATGAAAATTTGAAATGGTGAAATGGGCTTGCAAAAACAGAACCAGAACATAGTTCAGGATCACCTGAGTCCCATGTGTTAAACTGAGACATGCGTTTTAAATCCTACAGTAAAGCCACAGGCCAGAATAATAATTTACAGATAATAAAGTGAGTTCATTTGAGATAGTACTTACTGATTTTAAAAACGGTGTGTTCTTCTATTTGACCACTAGATGACAGGAGATCCAGTTTTTATTTTTATTTTTTCCCTGTGATTACAGATGAGCTAAAAGTCTCCAAAGAATTTTAAACAATCAATATTTTTGGAGTAATTAAAGAAATAAAAATGTATTCTATGGATAGAATACTTGTAAATATGATTAAATATTTTGAAAAATATAAAAGATGCATAAACTAAAAGTCATAGCTCCCATTTACCAAAGGAGTTGAACATTTTGATGTATAAATAGATCCAAGTACACAGATCGAAGTACACAGAAGTATTTAGTCTGCAAAAACTGTTTTGAGAAAAAAAAAAAAAAATTTGTGCATCTCAAAGTTATTTAAAGCTCAAGATAACAGAGCTCCCACATGGTCAAACAGTCACATCCTGCCAAAGAATGATTCAAAGACAAACACTAAAATGTCAACACTCCTTTAATTTTTCTCATTCCAGTGCAGCTGAGATGCAGATGTTCACGATTACAGTATTTTGTTGGTTAAAACAGTAGCTGCAGCTGTTTTGAAAGAGTCTGCAGCTTTGACTGTATCGCCCAACAGCTCTGAATACCTTAAATGATTTTAATGATGGTTTATTTTTTTAGGAACAACTTCTATGTTTGTGGCCTTCAGACACTGAATTTCCTCTGTTCGGTTAAAAGCTGTGGTTTTGATGAGCTAACACTGACCTCATCAGAAATTTGTGCTGATGACCCATCGTGCCCTAAAACACTCACACTCACTGTACAGTAGTGAAATCAGTTTTCTCTAACAGCTGAGGACTTTAACTGGGAACATTTAAAACAATTTCAACTTTGCATATTTTAGCAAAATGTTAAAAGAACTCTGACAGTCCGAACTCCTGTCAGTAGATTAATGTAAAAGAAACATGTTTGACCTGTTAAATGTGTTTAAGTTGTTGACATTTGGACACCTGATGGAAGGAGGACATGTTGCAGAGCTGCAGGGATGTTTTATCACGTGAAATAACAGGTGATCGTCTGAAGGTGTGGCGCTCAGGTGAGCAAAGGCGAACAGCCTGAAAAAGCCACAAAAACAACTTTATGTGCAATCGTGTGTTTTCAGCTATTATCAAAACTTTTAGCTCCATATCTGAAAATTAATTAATTTATTTAGTGTATCTTATCCTTAGGCCTACTGATTCTTTTTACACTTTATATTTTTGCTATTGTTGGGTAGGGACCCCGTGTGCACAATTTCATTCCACCCCATGGATCACATGTGAAAGACAATAAATTTGAACTTGATCTTTTTGTGTTAGCCTATATAATGTTGATGAATTGTGGCAGCCATCTTGAATTGTTTCAGTGATTACTTTGAGTTTCATTAAAATATCCAGTGGTTCATGCGATATTTTGCCAACAGATGAACAGTGTTGACTCCAATATTAAATGCAAATTGTAACATGAATCGGATGTTGCACAACGTGTGTGATGAGAACCACTCACAGCTACCAGACCAGATTTTAGAAAAAAATATTTGCTGAATTTACAGAGCTATGGTCATTTTAGTACTTTCTAACATTGGCTTTGTCAGCATAGGCTAACTCCAGATGTTAACTCCAGATGTTAAACAGCTGTAGAGCATCCATCGATTGCTTTGAGTTTTATTAAAATTAGTCCTGTGGTTTATAGGTTCTGCTAACAGACTAGACAGGTCTGAATCAGTTAGAGCTCAGAGCATGTGTTGGGGACGACTCAGCTACTACCACACCAAAGTTCAGCTCAGCGGTTGTAAAGCTGACCCAGCTACAAGTTGTCAAAGGTGGCAGCCATCTTGAAAAGGACTGGCTATAAATTATGTTCATTGGTTCAAACTCTGAGGGCATCCAATGACTTGTTTGTCTTTGTGAGGCTCCTCGTGATTTATCACGTGACTTGTCAGTAGTGCAGTCACGTGACGCTAACAGGAAACATAAGAGTCGGCGGCGCGCGTGCGGCTGGCTCGGGGCTGACGGGATGTTCTTCCGGCTCGGCTCGGTGTTCGTGTCCGCGCTGCTCCTCCTCTCGGCGGGGCTCTGCTCCGGCCAGACCTACGTCCTGAGCGATGGAGCGGGTCTGGGCTGGACCTTTGACGGGATCGGAGGTCTGAGCGGCGGAGGGGTGAGTCCAGGTGCTTCATGTACTTCCTGGTCCGGCTGGACCCGGTTCGTGGCTCTGATCGTTCTCCTGTGTTGCTTTCAGGCCACCTCCCGGTTACTGGTGAACTACGAGGAGCCGTACCGGAGCCAGATCTTGGACTACCTGTTCAAGGTGAGACCCAGAAGGTGGAAGTGTCTGTTAGCAAAATATCTCATGCACCACGGCGCGCATTTAAATGAAACTCTCAGAAAGTAACCCATGCATGTGTTTTCTCTTTGCACAACATTTCCACTTCAATTTTTGCCATCATCAGAGTCAACACTGTCTGTTAGCAAAATATCTCAGGAACCACTGGAAAGAGTTTAGTGAAACTCTCAGAAAGTGGTCTTTGGATATACATCTGAAACGCAATACACGTTGAGTTGACTCATTTCAAGATGATTTAGAAAACATTTAAATAGCTTTAACTGTCAGTTTTACATATATTGAACTAAATGTATATGTTGTAGCTGCAAGTCACCCACAACTCATACTTGAATGTTGCCTCTAAACTCATCTCAGCAGGTAAATTCTGCAGAACCCCACCATTCATTCAATCTTTCATTTTATTGTCTATATTATATTGTATCATATTTATTAACTATTTTATTTTCATCACTTTTTTATTGTCTGTCCAAACAGGTCTCACTTGTGAACGAGTCTTCAAGGCTCAATGTGATTTTTATCTGAGACCTGTTTGAACAGACAATAAAACGTGGTGAATTTCACACATAGGGTTTGGAGACAAAAAATAAAAATAAACATGCTCTTAATCTTTGGCTGAAGGTTAACAGAATGATGATGGAAAAAAAAAAAAAACTTGCACAACAAGCACATAATAATGTCAGCGACCCATCAAGTGTTCTTAAGCATGCAGGAAGCTTGGTTCATGGCTCAGAAACTGTGTTTGCACAGAAAAGGCTCAAAAAAGTTAAAATTTCCTCGTGAAAATTAAAGTTCCTGTTTTGAGCAATATGATTGGCTGATGAACACGTCAATCAAATGAAAAACAAAAATAGAGCACTGCTTGTGATTCATGGCTTTGACCAGCAGGGGGTGCTGTTTGTACACTATCCGAGCAGAAATCTGAATGGAACTTTTTTTTTTTTTTTAAGTTTCTGAAGCTGAGCCACTGTGATTTTTCATTTAATCCAGGAGTTTAATAAACTGTTTTTTGTTTGTTTTATTTATTTATTTTTTCTGCCTGCAGCCAAACTTCGGCGCCTCTCTGCACATCCTGAAGGTGGAGATTGGAGGAGATGCTCAGACTACAGGTGATTATAACCACAACAGTTTCTCAGACAGAACAAATCAGCCAAACAATCCACATGAAAATAATTTATGCACATACAGTAAATTACAAAGTTTTTAATTTTATTTTATTAATTTTTTTATTTAATTTAATTAATTTTTTTTTTTTTTTTTTTTTTGCTTTTAAAACAGTTTATCTTGTTTTAAATTTATAATTAGTTGATGCCAAAGTTTCTTTTGGAGCCCCACTATGAAGTACAAGAAGTTGTACTGTAGTTATAGACTATTTAGATCTGATGAATAACTAATTTCTTCACACATAACCAGAAATATAATCCAAAATAAACCAGATAATTGTTTAAAAACACATCTTCAAGTTTTGCATGCTGCTTTTAAAATGTTAATACCTTTTTTTTGTTCAGGAGCCAAGAACTCAGTCTTTTTTTAATTTATTTTAAAATAAATGTAATGTGCATCTGCTTGGATTGAGCGGTCTTTATTTTCTCACATGGATGTTTTTGCACTTGCTCAGATGGAACAGAGCCGTCCCACATGCACTACGAGAACGACGAGAACTTCTTCCGAGGTTACGAGTGGTGGCTGATGAAGGAGGCCAAGAAAAGGAACCCCAACATTACGCTCATCGGTAAGAGAGTCCCCTGCAGTTGAGGAAGACTCTTCATCATCTTTTATGTCTGACGAGATTTGGCCTGAAAACATCCAAAGGAACAGGTTCATCATAAGAGGTGGTTAAAGGTTGTCCTGGTGGGTCGGTGCAGGTTTACCGTGGGCGTTTCCTGCGTGGGTGGGCCGAGGGAAGAACTGGCCCTACGACTTCCCAGACGTCACCGCAGCGTACGTCGTGAACTGGGTCCTGGGAGCCAAGACGTACCACGACCTGGACATCCAGTATGTCGGGGTATGTAGACCTCCACTCACTGCAGGATGTAACTTTATTAAATTATTATTGATTTAATAATAATTTATTACCATTTAAAAAAAATCCAAATTTCTTAGAATCTAAAGGTGTCAAAGCATCAAAGAAAAGTTTGCTTGTTTTAACTGAACAGGTTGTGGTAAAAACTGATCTGCCTTCATTCCTGATGTCTCTCACAGAGAACATCCTGAACTAAAAATGTATTTACAAAAACAAAGATCTTTAGTTTTTGTTTTTGTTTTTTAAAGGCCCACAAAGAAATGACACGGTTCCGGTCCAACCAGAACAATTTTTAAATGAACTGAAGTTGTAGGTTAGTTCTTGTTTTTTAGTTGAATGCACAGTTGTGGATTTTAAAATCTTGTAAGTACAGTATTATGAAATTTGCTCCAAGTCCATGAATTACAAGAAAAAGTGACGTGTTTTTATTTTTTTTATTTTTTTATTTTTTATTTTTTTGGCCATGAGCTGAAATTTGGTGTGGTGGTAGCAAAGGCATAGTACCATTTAATAAATAAATAAAAAAATAAATAAATAAATAATTAAAACATAAAAATAAAATGGCCGCCACGTGGCAGTCCCATCAAAGTTTCTCCAGGAACTTTCTAATTAAAATAAATAAATAAATAAAAGTTGTTGCTGTTATCGTTCTTATTATTGTTATTATTATTGTTATTATTGTTATTACTGTATTGTTATCTATTTATAGTTTCTTTAGTTGTGTTTTTAGGCACCTAACTACTTGGAACTTTTAGTAATTTAACTACCAGTATTCAGGTGTAAAAACATTCAGTTCTTTCAGGAGAAAAGTACCACAGATTTTAGTATTTGTAAGTGTAACTTTATACTTTTTAAATATTTAACTTTGACTCATAGATATATATACAGTATATATATATTTTTTTTCTAGCGTTTGTTTGGCTAGCTTTAGCTCTTGCTTTGATTTGGCTAGCTTTTAGCTACGCTTTTGCTAATTGCTTGTTTTTAACTTTAGCAATTCTGTTTCAGCGTCTTGAACAAATTTGAACAAAGCCGTTCAACACTCTGCGTTCACGCTGCACTTTTTTCCCCTAGTTGCAGATGTTGCCTCCTTCCTATGCGCCATAAACTTTAATAGCTGGAGCTTTAATAAAATAAAAATAAAACCCTTGAGTGGATCCTTCATGTGAGCACTTCAGAAGGATGATTTTCTAAAAAGGACAAAGCTCAATACATTTGTTTGAATCTCAGATTTGACCAGACTTTGGGTTCATTTTGCTCGATGGGGTTGTTCCAACACATCCGATAGTTTATGAAATTAAAATGTTATTTTTTTCTGCTCAGATCTGGAACGAGAGGTCGTTTGATGCCACTTACATAAAGGTAACCAGCCTGTTTCTGTAAACTTCACTGATGTGATTTAAAAACGAGGACGAACAGCCACTTGCGTTGAGCTGAGATGTTTTTGGCGTTCTCGCTGAGTTCCTCTGAGAAGCTGTGTTTGTCGCCAAGGTGCTGCGGAAAATGCTGGACGGACTCGGTCTGACCGACGTCGGCATCATCGCAGCAGACGGCGACTGGAGCATCGCCGACTCCATGCTCGCTGACGCTCAGCTTAGAGATTCTGTTCAGGTGATCGGGTGAGTACAGGTGAAGCGGAACACCTGAGTGATCGGACGGAGATCACCGATTGGTTAAATAAACTGAGAAGTCTCGTCAGGGGATCTGTTTGCTGTAATCTTTCTCCTCAGCTGAATGTTGGTGGCTGTTCTCCTCCACTCTGAGTTCATGAACTAACACCCAAATCAATCACTGAATAAAATAAAATGCTTCCGTTTTGCTGCTTTCATGTCAAACCCAATAATTCTGCCCGGTCATCTGGACAGTTTATTTTTTTTATTGAAACGTTTCACCCTCTAAATGTTTTGTTGTAGGGTTAAAAAAATTGATCAGTATCTGTAGGTGTCACCTTTACATATAAATATGTTCTTAAAACTCCAGGTCCTTTTTTGTAATATTGTATTTTCCTTCCAAGCAGCAAGACAGGCCAACAGTTTGACAGACTCTTAACATGGGGGTGCCCAATACATCGATTGCAATCTACCTGTCCATCACAAATACATTATGGATAGATCACATGACATTAAAAATAGATGTCAGACTATCATCCATGTATGAAATTTGCCACTTGAGTGACATCCAGAGCAGTCAGTCTGAGGCCCTGCTTGCACGTCGTGAAACGTTCGGCCATTCAGTTACACACCAAAAGCCCTCATTCACTCTGAAACTGACGGTTTCACAGCCCTGGACTCAGGAGTGGGAGATTTTCAGGGGGACCCCTGAAATGTGTGAAGTCGCACATGCGCCCTACAGGCGGCTGCAGTCCAATTTTTTTTTTTTCTGCACTAACAGTTTTAATAAACAACAGAGAGCAGAGTGTTTTTGTCGCTGCTCACTCTTTTTTTAGCAAAACTTTATAAAATCCAGTTCCAAAGAGATGTTTCTGTAATCACCAGTTTGGACGCAAATTTCTTGCAGATGCTGCATGCACAATGAATGCAGCTGAGCCAGGGTTGCCAGATAAATTTAAAACGCCTTATTTACCCCTTCTTTTCTTTGCACATTTTCAACAAACGGCACACACCTCATTTTATATGTGATCTGTGCTGAGTAGAGATATTCTATCATTTTAAAACAGCTGTACTATAGTTCATAATTTTTTACCTGGCAACCCAACCGACTTGGAAACTACAGTTTTTGTGTAAACCCACTCGTTTTTTGTTTATTACTCCCAATGGGAAAAAAAAAAAGTTTCCAGAAGTTGTTCTCGTGTTTTGACTTGGTAATTTTTAAAGTAGCTCGTGTGCTCTAACGTCTCACTTTATCACCTCAACTCTAAGGTCAAGGTCAGTTTGCTTGTTTGGGCCTTAACTTCTGATCTGCTCAAGAAAACTTGGTAGACATTCGTACCACCACTAGGCTTGGTGTTGCTTAATCTTGTCAAGGTTACCCAAGGTCTCTGCTTGCCTGGGCCATAACTATAAATTGCTGTGTTGTAGTTTATCGATGGGCTTATAAGGTGGTCCTGTTTTTCACTTGGTTCCACTTCTTTTGGTTTTATGTTAGAGGAACATAAAAGACCCTCTCTGCTTAACTGCCCACACTCCAGTGAGATACTACCTTAACTCTGCAGGCCTGGACAGGATGATTAACCTCCCAGAACATGATCCAGACTTTGCAAAACAACAAAAAACCCAATAGATAAAGTATGAGTTTGACATGACGGCAGCAAGCGTCCAGACTGTGCGAGGTGTGAACGTCTTCTCTCTCCATCTCTGACTCTACCAGCTGCTGCGCTACACTCTGGATAAGAGTGGTCTGGATCAGGTCAGGATTGTAGCCAGCGACAACCTGTGGGAGCCCATTGCCCAGTCGCTGCTGCTTGACCCCGAGCTCAGCAGTGCTGTAGACGTGATAGGGTAGGCCGTGGTCTCGTCTCTGTGTGACATTGTGTAACCATATTCTTCACCTTCTTCTAACATGAAGTCATTTCTTCAGCTGACTCGGTGATTGCGTTCGCCTGGAAGTCTGGTCCTCTTGACTTTCTGACCGGTTTGTGTTTTTGTGCTTCAGGGCTCACTATCCAGGCACCAAGACGGTGCAGCAGGCCCTGAAGACCCAGAAGAAGCTGTGGTCTTCAGAGGACTACAGCACGTACAACGATGAGGTGGGAGGAGGCTGTTGGGCCCGAATCCTCAACCAGAACTACGTTAATGGAAACATGACTTCGTAAGGACAAACGTTGCGTTTAAAATGCTTCACTCTGCGGTTTACAAAACCAATCCGCGTCTTAACTGGACTCCGTCCTGCAGAACTATCTCCTGGAACCTGGTGGCCAGCTACTACGAGGACCTGCCGTTCGGCAGAGATGGGCTGATGACGGCTCAGGAGCCTTGGAGCGGAAACTACGTGGTGGAGTCTCCGATCTGGATCACAGGTCTGAAAAGCCTTAGTTTGTGATGGTTTTCATGGCAACTGGACAATGCTTTGGATGTAAACATCTTCTTACTCGTAGCTCACAGCACCCAGTTTGCACAGCCCGGATGGACGTACCTGAAGACTGTAGGACATCTGGTTCAAGGAGGGAGTTACGTCGCCCTGACCGACGGGAACGGAAACCTCACAGTCGTCATAGAAACCATGGTGAGTCGGGCTCGGCTAACAGCTGGATGTTCAGTGTTCAGTCCAACTGATCTGAGATCAGTCGTTTAGCAATAGCAGCTGTTGAAATGGTCATCAGGAAATAAAACGGACTCAGGCAAGTGAGAAACTGATAAAAACAAATTAGTGTTAAATGTAGAAATTAAATTTAGTTGAGACAAACTGAGTTGTATTGGAAGAAAACATAAACATGGGAAACCATAGCTAAAGGTTTCAGCTAATGGTGGCCCACCACCACCTAAAACCAACAAAATGGTACATAAGACCAGCAAAATCATAGCTAAAAGATAAGACCAACAACACAGTAACTAAAGCCAAAACAGCAGTATGATGGCTAAAGCTAAAGATAACAAAATGGTAGTTAAAAGCTAATGCTAGCAAAATAGTAGCAAAAATGATGGCAAAAAGCTAAAAATAAAGCACAGATTTTTTTAAATAAAACATTTTGAGTGATTTTAGAGTTCTTTATTTCAGTATAGAATAAAATATAAATTTTAATGTCAAAAGTTATACATTTTAGATTAAACAAAATTTGTTGCTGTAATGTTCCAAATGAGCTGAAGATTTTGGGGCATGATTAGAAACAGCTAAAAGTGTAATGAAGTAATTAGTCTAAAAAACAAACAGGAAAACAAAAGTGTGAACTCTGACTCGGCGTTCTGTTTCTTTTCTTCGTAGACTCACAATCATTCAGTCTGCATCAGACCTCCTCTTCCTAAGTTTAACGTGACGGCCCAGAATGCAACATTCCAGCTAAAGGGATCCTTTGTAAGTTCGGCTAAACTCTTTATCAGTCAGCTGAAGCTGAACGTTGATGTTTTAACTCATGTTTTCTTTTCTCTTTAAGACCTCCATCAAAGAGCTCCAGGTGTGGAGGTCACAATTCAACTTTAAGACCAAACAGCCGTCGTTCTTTGAGAAACTGGCTCCTGTGAAGGTAAAGAGACGGAACGCGTTAAATCAGTGAAATGCTTGAACTGGTCGTAACTCCTAGTGTTTCTGCTGCTGGCAGCTCGTCAACGGGTCGTTCACGCTGATCTTGGCTGAAGACGAGGTGTACACGTTCACTACCATCAATACGGGACGGAAAGGCAGCTACCCTGCTCCTCCCCCGTCCGCTCGCTTCCCCAAAGTCTACAAGGACAACTTTGACATTTGTACGCACATTTATCCCCTCTTTGTATTTTTTTTTCTTTCCCCTCCATCAGTGGATGAGTGAAGTCTGCCTCTTGGTTCTCTGCAGTAAACCCTCCGTTTTCCGAAGCTCCGAACTTCGCCGACCAGACCGGCGTGTTTGAGTACTACAAGAACCTGACGGACCCCGGCCCTCACGTCTTCACGTTACGGCAGGTTGTGATGGAGAGGCCGATCACCTGGACGTCCGACGCCGACCAGACCATCAGCGTCATCGGAGACTACCAGTGGTGAGACGGCGTTCTGAGCGCCGCCCGTCCCGGAGACGAGGGAAGCCGTTGCCATCTGGATGTTTGTGTTGCAGGGAGAACGTGACGGCCACGTGTGACGTCTTCATGGAAACCGTGAAGACGGGTGGTGTGTTCGTAGCAGTGAGGGTGGATAAAGGAGGCCAGTCGGTGCGCGGCGCTCAAGGAGTCTTTTTATGGGTGTTTGCAGACGGCACCTACAAAGTTACCGCCGATCTGGGTCAGTGTAAATGCTCCTAGGCCTTTTGCAATAAACAATAAATCGATTATTCGCATAATGAAAAATTATCAACCTCATTTTCATCGTTTCTTTCTATCAAAGACACTGCTCTACTCTGGTGCTCTTCACTGACCCTTTCTCTTTCCTCTTTAAAATCTGTTTTAACCATCCAAAATCACATATTTGGATCGTTAAATGCAGATAAGCTGAGAAGCTAAGCTAACCGGCTGACCTCAGGAATAAACCAGTCTTGTCGAAGCTCCAAAATTCACGGTTGAAACCCATGCCTTTGTGTAAAATTTTGTTTTTTCGCTGCAAAAAGAAGCTGAGAACTTGTTTAATGCTCTTTAAATTTATTTTTATTAAAAGCTTTGTGTGAAAAATGCTATGCTAAAGAGCTCAAACCACCGAGTGTCAGCCCATGTCACGTCAAGGGCCCTCCCTCCCATTTTTCGTAAGAGACTCCTGCTCAACTATCCATTCTTTGCAAGAAAGTTCATGCTCAATAATCCAGGAATCAAATCTGATAATTCTCAATCAGGTCATCTGGACAGTTTCTTTTT
>JARVLU010000624.1:20338783-20382629 GCA_031762415.1 Simpsonichthys santanae | reverse complement strand
ACATTGAAAAAACGTGTTTAAAAAGACGTTACCGATCACCGTTTAGTTTCGGTTTCGTTTTACGGCCGAAAATCCGCATATACGGCCGCGGATCCGGCCGGATATACGGCCAAGCCGTTAGAACGGATCTCGGCCGTAAACCGAGGACTACTTGTATTTGCCTCGTTTTAAACTTGTCTGAAACCTTTTGCAATTTTGTCTGACTTTACTTGTGATTCCATGATCTTAGAAATGTCTCCATTTAACAACAATAGTGACACCAAGTTTGAAAACTCCTGTGTCTAAACAACAGAAATAATAACCATTTAGCATCTATTTTATCTGGCCTGTAACCACACATTTCCATTCATCCACCCTTCTTTGTATGACAAAATGCAAAAGGTGGCTTTGGTCAGTTGCAGGATGTTTTGTGACCTGCACAACTATACATGTGTGTGAATGTAACTTCAAATGCATGTCTTAATTAATAGTATCAAGATAATGCAGACGTTGCTTTTAAAGCATTGTCAACAGGACTACAAAGCAACTCCCCTGCCCCGAATAAGCATAGATTTATTAAAAATTATTTTTTCATTGAGCTGTTTATCATTTAAGGATTTGCTTACTTGTGAATTTTTGTTAAATCATTTCAACAATTAAAACAAATGGACTTCATGCAGGCAAGCAAAATATAATTTTTATTTTTTTTTTATAATTAATGACATATTATGTTTAATTAAAATGTGACTATTTATTTTGATATGAAAATATGACATACTCATGACTAGATCTATACCATTCTACTAAAGATCTAAAGTATGTTAAGCCCTGTGGCTTATTATCTTTAATTATTGTTTTTAATCCCACACCACCTGAGCGGTCATGTACACATCTCTTCTTAAAGTTTTTTCTGTTTCACTTTCTTTCAAAGGTGTAAGTATGAAATATGTCTAGTGTTTCTCATTAGCTGTCAGACTGGATGAGGTGATGTGTGGGTTCTGCTATTTGATAATGGCTTGCATCCATCCAGCTGAATCCCTGAAATAATCAATGGGACAGGATGAGGGGATGGATAAGGCAGAGGGACAGGCACATTTGCAGGGTCAAGTGGAAAATGAAATGCTGAGGAAATGAGGTGAAGGAAGAAGGGGAGAGTGACATGATAGGTCTCAAGGCTTATTTTTTTAAAGTGGGTATTGAACAGGGGTGTGGGACTACTTATTGTCATCAGTTTAAGAGGATTAGAATAAAATAAAATGGATAAATTTGAGCTCACTCTTTAAATTTATGGCATTTTGGGATATAATTGAACACAGAAGATGAGCTAATGGCACATAGTTTGCAATCAAGTTTTTAATTTTTCACCCCTCTCCAACAAACTAACAAGTGTTACAAAACAAAAGGGCAACAGGTGCACACTGAGGATGCAAATCCTTCAAATGAACCTCCAATTACCTCCAATTCCACCCACTCCAATTCACTCTGAAAGACGCCTCCATTGGTGATTTAAAACTGAAAGTCATTTTGAAGGATGAGGCTCAGTTCTGCTGCTGAATATGAGTGAAAGAAGGTCTGCAGGTTTATTTTTGTCAGTCAGATTTTTGACTAGCAGTATATGGCATCAATCAAGCCTCTGCATAGGACGCCTTGAATGTCTAATCGTACCAGAAACAAGAGATGAGAATGGTCTTTTGAGTTGAAAGTACGCCGCAGTGAAGAGGCTGATGAATTAACTACGCACGCCTTAATCAAGGTGCTTGTTTTCCGTCCATGAGCATGAGAGGAAGCGCAGCGTCGCGCTCAAAGGAGGAGGGATGGAGGGCGAGGGGGAGGAGCTTGGCATATGCTAATGCAATTTAGAGTTGAACATGATGAACAATGTAGAGGGACAGAAATGAAACGCTGCACATCCACAGAATGAAGCAGCCCTGGTACGTTTGCAACTATTGTCAAAGCCTCACAGACATTTGCAATGTGGTTTGCTCAGCTTTTTGGGCTTTTCAAACAAATATTGACAGATGGATGTTAATACGCCGGGCATCAAAGAGAGAGCAGTGAATGTGAGCAAACCTCAGCCAACACATTAGCGGCCCACCAGGGAAGAACGAAGCACCAGGAGGACAGCAAATGACAGGTAATGTCCACGTCTGCTTTTACTTGTGCACACAGATGAGCTCACACACAGATGTGCACTATTACTTTTCATTTCTCCCCAGGATACAAATTGGGTGTGTTTGAGGCCTAATTTAGTCTGTTCTCTTTAGAGCACATACATATTGTTTCTCATTCAGACATATATACTGTATATATATATATATATGTATACATAAATATATACATTTATTATGTGTGCATACTAAAAACCCTTTGTGCAGTTTGTAGCTCTTTTCCTTGAAACGAAAATGAGAAGAATTCTGTCTAATTTATCATCCCATATATTGCTGCTGACCCATGTATATCAAAGATGTGACCCCTGCTGTTACCTTGGAAACCAGACTGGCTCTGTAGGCGGCCAAAGCTTTCAGGTACTCCTTCTTAGCAGCCTCTGTTTTCCTCTTGTAGCTCTGCAGGAGCAAACACAACAACAACAACGACGTTTGATTACAAGCTGATGCCAAAGGCTAGAATGACACTGTCTTCCACACCAACTGATGCGGATGAGATTTGGGGAGTCGCAGAGGTGAAGGTAAATGTTTTGAGACTTGGACACTTGCATGATGCTGATGCATTCAAATCTTTTTGCGTTTTAGTAAGTCCAATTCAAAGCAAAAAGAAATGTCAAGAGAGACTGCGCACAACAACTTGAAAATAAATGTGCAGGTAAACAAGGACTGAGACCCCGTTTGTCACGTTGTGTACTGCTTTCCAGTCTTCTCCTCCATTTCGGCTGTTGCTCATCTCTTAATCAGAGCTGATGTCCCAGCAAATCATTCAGACGCGAAGGAAAAAGAAATAAAAGAAGTCAAAACAGCGTGAGCAACAAAAGGCAATCTCAAGCCATCTGAATGAACCTCAAATGATGCGTGGAGACAGGGAATTCAAGTTAATGTCATCGCATGTCACTCACAGGCTCCATGTAGTCACCACTGGCTTTTTGATGCAGCAAAAGCAACTCAAGTTCACCTCCATAAATAATAATAATAAAAAATAAAAGAAAGACTCAGCTCTCTGCTCATCTCCGGAGCATTCTAATATGAAGGAAAGTGTGCGCTTGTGTGAGTGAATGAAGTCTGTAATTACTGATCCTCCATGAGATACTGTCTGTGGTGACATAGGCAGGGTCACTTCTTTCAAAAAGCAGGAGTAGAATAACCATTAAGCATTCATGTGCTGCCAAATGCACATAGGCTGGCAGCCACTAACACATAGTCAATAAACAAACACATAGAACAACAAACAAACTGGGCTGAAGGCGGATACAATCTCTTGCTCAAACAAACGACGTTTGCCTTCTTAGTCATCTCTATTTGCAATATTATTACCATATTGTGATCAGGGCCACCTGCATCATGAAGGACCCCACTCACCCAGTACACACATGTTTTGCCCCACTCCCCATCAGGAAGGAGGTTAAAGAGCATTAAGTGTAGAACCACTAGATTGAGGAACAGCTTCTACCTGTTGTTGTTTTAATGCTACTAGTGCTTAGTGTGTTTTTAATGTTTTTCTTAGTTCATATCTTAGATCGTATTACTGTTTTTCTTTTACACACATGTTAATGTTTTGTTGGATGGAACCCTGCACACAATTTTGTTCCACCACATGTACAACATGTGGTGTGAACGGCAAATCAAGATCCTTGAATCATTTTCATCTAGTCTGACATTTTGAAACAGGACAATAGGGGAAACAATGGTCTTTGAATTTGTGAAGATTAAAAAAAAAAAAAAAAAAAGAACAGCAAAAATGTTTCCCCTCACCTCTTAAACCCTCACATGTGAATAACCCAAACTACTCCAAGCAGCTTTAATTCCCAATTAACTTAACACAGCTAATGAGTCGAGCAATAGTAGATACTTTTAAATAAATTACCATGCCTAAGGATGTCTAATTATTTCAAAGTGAGTGAATCCATTAGCGGTTAAAGGCTGCAGGTCAGTCTGAATTAAAAATAACAAAGCTGAGAGGGAGCGAGCATATGCCTCCATCGTAATCCTGACACGGAGGTGTCCCGTCTGAATTAGCCTCTAATTGTACCTTAATGAATTGTCCTTGTTTGATAACCGCTTAATTACAGGAGACAATAACCCTGCACCCTGCTGCCACTGAAGGGAGTGATTACCCTGCATGCCCGAACGATCAGGGGATAAGGAGGAGGAGGAGGAGGTGAGGAAAGAAATTGGGAAGCAGAGATGGAGGAGCAATCGCAGACAGGAAAAATAAGGAGAATTAAAAACAATATAATGCATATGAATAACAAAAAAGACAGAAAAACAAATGAGGGGAAAAATGGCAACATCAATTTAAATCTGTTTAATACCTGAGTTCTGTTTAAATTAAGTGACGGGTTTCTTCTTTTATTTAATTTTTTTTTTTTTTTTTTTGTTTTATCTCTGACCTTTCACTGGTCCACAAATCCAAAACACAGACTCAATTAAATAAAGCTAAGGTTTCTCCTCCCTCCCAAACCCATTATCACTGTTCTGTCGCGCCACTGTTAAAACTGAAAATTGATCTTAATCTCGACTAACAAAAAACATCGGGAAGAAAAAACAACAACAACAACAATGTTGTTTTGTGTTTCTGGGGCAGCTTTCACACGTAGTCACCTTGAGGAATAACACGCGGCTAAAAACGCATTGATGTTGCACTATAAAGTGCATGCTTTTGGAAACAATAAAAAAAAAATGCTGTGATTTAATAATAATAAAATAAAATGTGAACACAAGAATGAATTTAAAAACAGACTTTGTTCTGCTGAGCTCAAGGACAGCTTTTGAGAGACAAAACAACACAAGCAATGTGTGTGTGTGAGTGTGTGTGTTAGGCGGGGTGGGGGGGGGCATCACTGATACGCAACAACAACAACAACAAAAACATCATGAGCAGAAAAACGAATCAAAGTGGTGAAACTTCTGATCGTTTCTTCTAATATAAAATGAAGTAAAATAATTTAAAAAAAGGCTTTCTTCTGTACATTCATGTGATTTATTTATTTTTATTTTTGCTGCATGGTATGTTCAAGGAGGGCTACAGGTAATTGGAAACAGCAGCCAAGATCTAGTTAAAACAAAGCTGTGTGTAGGAGAAAGGCTGTGTTTACATTCAGGATTTTCTGCAAGGCTCCAGAGGGTCTGACTGCGACGTTACAGAAACACACCTCAACCGTTCTGCAGCCGTGACGTGACACGAAAACACACAGAACACAAGGAGCTCTGAATTAAACCTGCACAGATACAGTAAAGCTTTAAATTCAACATACATGCATTTCAAATTACCATTAATGGGGAAAAGGTGCACGTTTTAAAGTTTACAGCACGGTAAAGAGCAAAATGACTCTAATCAATATTAATATGCACTAACTGAATTGGTTCTTTTCTGTAACTACACCGTTGTCACGTTTATCCATTTGTTGAGTAGAAATAAATGGCAGTGCTAGTCTGTAGTAATAATTAGAGTAATCACAACGGTTACTGCCTAGACAGAGTGCTACGTTTCATTCCACAATGAATCATTTACCTCAAGTTAATTATGTGTCCTGTGAGGTGGCACGTTTGATTAAACACATGGATGCACAAACAAATTAAAAGAAAAAAAAATAGCTGTGGATGCGAAAGCAAAACGAGACGATTTTATTAGCCCTCTTTCTGTTTTCAGGTTCATCTGTGAGGGATGGATGGATTTTTGATGAGTGAGCAAAAACAAACAAAAAAAAAAAAGAGGAAAAAATAAAGTAAAAGGCTTAAAATAATTCAGTACACAAAGGGTTAAGAAACACAAACAATAACATTTCTGGAGCAGATGTCCTTGAGGGAAAAACCAAGGACAAGGCAATTGCTAATCTTGTATTCCCAGCATGATCAAATCACCAGGCAACAGATATAAATAAAAGGACAGGAAATGAGGAATTCACATTCAAGGGTGTCAGTGGCAAAATGAAGATTCATGGTGAAGAGCCTCGGCCAAGGCAGCAAAAATTAACTGCAAATAAAAGGGACAGCCGGCCTCTAAAGTCCAGCGTATAAAGTAGGTTTGGTGGGAGAAAAAGACACATGCTGGATGGGGTCTGGTAGATGGTGGCTGTGCGGAGAATGGCTGCACTTTGTCATGGAGACAGGTGCTTTTATTTGACACCCAATAGGCTGTGCCCTGACTGGATATTCTAAAAATATGAGTCCGTGCATGATCGTCAGACTGTCTCCTTCTCCCTTCATTTCACACCATTATTTGTTACCACAAACACATTTGACTCGGATGGCCTGGAATGTGTTCAAATGTGATTGAAACTAGTCTTCATTGTGGAATCAGTAAACTGCAGTAAATGCGAAGGCGCTTTTAAATGCACAGGTTGGGCTAAAATCAAATCAAATTCAGTTAATTATAACCACACTATTAATGACCAAAAAAATAAATAAACAAAAGATACAGCTGTGACGCTCTAAATCTCTAACATGTTCAAAACATCACCCTAAAAAAGTGATCAGAATGTTAGTTATGATTGAAATATTATGTCTATCTTATTCAGTTGCAAAAATGTGCAAATGCGTGTTATAATCGAAATCCTATGTTCCACATATTCAGATTTTATGTATTATTTATAACACATTGTGATGTTCTTTGTGTGAGAAAGAAGGTATGAAACTTAATTCTGCGCATTTCTGTGCATGTATCAAATCATGTTAGTTGTAGGGTAATTGTCTGCACCAAGTCAATAAAATACATTTTAAGTGCATCAAATGTGATTTAAAATCTTAAAAATAAAAACAGAATTTCAAATGTCTAGTCCTACAATAAGGATTTTTATTTATTTTTTTTTAACAGATGTTCCCTGACAACTAAATGCATATGATATATGTTTCAGAATGGGAACACAAACATTGTTTATATACCTTCTTCCACTAATATCACTAAAATTAGAAATGTCTTATCAAAAAATGATGCAGAAAAACTGGTTCATGCATTTGTCACGTCTAGACTGGACTATTGCAGTGATTTGTTATCTGGGTGTCCAAATACTTATTTAGAAAGTCTTCAGTTGATCCAAAATGCTGCTGTCAGAGTCTTAATTGGAGTTAGTGGGAGAGATCAAATCTCCAGTTTTAGTTTCCCTCCATTGGCTCCCTGTCAAATTCAGAATTGAATTCAAAAACTTACTTCTAACCTACAAAGCCCTCAACAACCTAGCTCCATTATATATTCGAGTTCTTATTGTTCCGTATTTTCTGAACAGAGCAGTTCGCTCTCAGACTGCAGGCTTACTTGAGGTTCCTGGAGTTTCCAAAAGCAGAATGGGAGGAAGATCTTCCAGTTATCAGGCTCGTCTCTTGTGGAACCAACTTCTAGTTTCTGTCCGTAAGGCTGACACATTGTCCAGTTTTAAGACTTGGCTTAAGACTTTCCTTTTTGATAAATCCTATAGTTAAGGTTGGCTTGTTATGCTGCCATAGGCTTAGAGTATTGGAGGACAAATTGACCCAATTTCCTTAATTGAATTGATAAAATTGAATAGTTTTCATTTGATATTATTTCTATCTTAACACATGATTCTGGCCCTGCCATTGTGTATCTGTTCCTCCTTCCTGTCCCTACCAAACCCGTCCAGTCAAAGCAGATGACCGCTTGTCCTGAGCCTGGTTTCTTCCTCATGAGGGAGTTTTTCCTTTCCACTGTTGCCTTCGTGCTTGCTCAAGATGAGAGTTCTGTGATGGAGTTAAACTCAAAGTAGTCTCCTCCTTAGATAAATCATTTTACTTTTTTGTTTTATATGAATGAATTTTTCTGTTCAGTGCCCTGAGATAACTTCTGTTGAGACTTGGCACTATATAAATGAACTGAACTGAATTCAAACCAGTAGTTCCAGTTCAGAAATTACCTTAAAACAGACACTGTGCACAATTTAATGTGACATTGCAATAAGCTATGCAATCTGATAGCACTTAGAGGACGTGTTGTGGATGACTCTCAGCCCCTACCACACCCAGTTATAGCTCAATGTCTGTACAGTTAACTGAGTTTTTATGGCCTTTATTGTTTAAGATCATTCAGCCATGGCAGCCTTGCACTGGTTTATGAAATATTTTGCTAACAGATAGACATCCTAGATTTCAAGCGTTATTATCAACCTTTTTATCAATCAATGCCAGCTACTACCACACCACGTCCCAGCTCAAAATCTGTAAAACTGTCTGACTTATTATCCTTTTTTGTGTTTGCTAAGATTGCTCAGCATTGGCCGCCATCTTGAAAAGTTATTCTGTTATACTAGATGTCAAATGTGAAATTTCTTTGGTGAATTATGAGACTTAAACGGCACAGACAACAACACGTAGACAGGAAAACCTTTGTCTGCCTTCTGTGGGTGACGATGCAAGATCTGGATTTGATCAGTGAGCAGCTCAGTGGGAACTCCTCAGTAAATGTTGGATCATTTTCTAATCCTCAATCGCCCGTTCTGTTGTCTGTGAGTTTTCTGAGGTAGTTTCTTTCAGGGACAGTTTTCTAAATTGAGTGTTTTCTGTGTGTCAGACCCAGAGTTTGGAGGAGGTGAGGCTGCAGGACGAGCAGCAGCTGGAGGAGCAGACGGTCCTGATGAGGAGCTACCTGACGGAGCACGTGATGCCCGCACTGACCCAGGGTTTGATTGAATGCTGCAGAGTTCAGCCACCAAACCCGGTGGAGTTCCTGGTACTGCTCAGCTCAGCATCTCAATCATAGCTGCCATTTCAGTCCTCATCATGCCTTTATCTCATTCTAGGCAGAGTTCCTGTTCAAGAACAGCCCCTTTGAGTACCCAAAGTAAAGGATTTATTGATTCTGGACGCTCTTGTTGGCAACACGATGCCCCTGCGCTCTTTGGAGATTAAACCTGACGGAGTGTTTCACGTGTTCGGGCTGGGATCAGCTCTGATTTGTAAGTGGCTCATTCTGCCGTCCCTGTTGGGATTGTTCAGTGCTCTGTTGGGGCTCTCGTGTGCAACCACAACTTTAAAACCATCCCAAAAAGCATGTGAAACGTACACAAAGCAGGAAGCTCATTAGAAAGTTAATTTGCTTAATGAACGCCGGAGCAGACACGCTCTGGTCACAACGGCTCCGATTTGGCTGCAGATTTCCAGGAAGGATGAAATGTTTCGAAATAGCAGCTAATTTGCAGCTCTCCCGAGCTCCCACTCACAGCTCCAAAGTGTTCATAATTGACTGCAACAGAATCCCAAATAAAATAATTTTGCCATTCATAATCGCCATGCAGGGAAATTAGTGGCGTTTCCGTGTGAAACGTTGAGACAAACAACGTGTCATAAAGTCACTTTCTGTAATAAACGTGTTGACACAATGTTCTTACAGCCTCATGTGGTTTTCTCTTTGTCACCAGGACAATGCAATAAGATTTAATTGCTGTAAGAGTGTAAATACGCAGCGTGTAACTTTTACAGGACTGTGGAAGCAGCTCTGCACACCAGGAGCTTGGTTTTGCAATTTAAATCCAGGTGAAATTGTCACGTCTCGGGTTTATAAGTTCTCCGACGTTCTGCCCTCTTTGTTCTCATCCATGCCTTTGGAACGTGACAATTTGGTTTAGGTGAAAAATGCATGAAAATGTGTTCTTGAAAGCAACAGATGTTGCTGTAAAATGGAAAAACTCCCCAAAGTTGTCCATTTGGCTTCATTAGTTACTGATAAATAACAGTGCTGCGAGTTATTTACTTCATAATAAAATACTGAAACGACGACTGGAGAAAATGTAATTTGAGCAATCTTAAGTAAACATCACAGTTCATGCTCAATCCAGGTAAATAATCCAACAAAGTTCAGTCAGGTCATCTGGACAGTTTTTTTTTTTTTTTTTGTTGCTGATGAAGTCCTTTGTATGAAGGAAGAAGCATCTCAACAAAAAAATATTGATGAAGTCTTATAGACGACGGATGAAGCAGCTCAACAAAAATTGATAGTCCCTTGGATGACGGACAGAGTATCAACAAAAAATATAGATGGAGTCCTTTGTATGAAGGACAAAACATCTTAACAAAAAAAAAAAACCTGGAGAAACTGGGACTGCCACGTGGTGACCATTTAAAAATTTTGATTTGACATTATATGTGTTGGGGTTTGCTCTCAGCTACCACAACACCAAATGTCAGCTCAATGTGGCAAAAAATAAAATCAATGAGTTAGTCTTTTTTTTTTTATTTTATTTTTTTTTCAAGCTATGGTGGCCATCTTGGATTTTTGATTTGGATTCATTATGTGATGGTGAACATTCTCAGCTATATCCACAACCATTTTCAGCTCTGTATATATACAAATAGATTAGCTAAAGCCATTTAAATATAGCTTTGGTGGCCATCTTGAATGTCTTATTTGAATTCAGGATTTATTGGGCGTTGCTCTTAGCTACCACCACACCAAATTTCAGCTCAAAATCTTTTAAAATAGCTGAGTTATTTGTTTACAAATTACATCGCCATGGTAAATCAAAATGCTTATAAAATAGCACACATCACAGCACCGAGACGGTCGTTTTGATGTGGCTGTTCAGGCTGCATTAAAGTTGATAGAAGAGTAAAATGTAAAGTTAAGAAACGCTGTTTAGGTGGATAATAATAATAGGTGGCTGCCTTTCTATCACTCTGAGTGATGCAGTTTCCTTCTGCAGCTGATCTGAGTTCCAGCAGCTGTAGACTTCTGTCAGAGCTGCTGTCTTCATGACACCCGCCTCTCAGCTGCTTAAAGTCACCGTTTCACCACAAGGTGTCAGTCTCAGATCATGTGTTTGCTGTGAGGCACTGGAGGTCACAGAGGGTCTGACTTGGTGGTAAACTGCTGTAGAATCCTACTAATCCTCAGAGTCTGGAGCTTTGTAAGAATTATAAAGATATGTGAGCTAAAGCTGCATCACCTTCATATTTTTAGTGTGTCACATGTAACCCTCCTGAAAGGTCAAAGTGTCAAACACAACAAAATGTCCTGCAGCTGTGACTTGTGACATCATCCAGGACCTTCCATCAGAGCTAATCCTCTTCATCACATGTTCGTGTTGCAGCATCTGGACTGAATCCACCTTCACTGATGCTGGTCACCGTCGCCCAACTCTCCTTAATCCAGTGAAGGCTCACACACACACATCTCGTGCTTGTGATGCTGCAGGAGAATGTGTTTTGTTGCTAAGGAACAGTTTGTGCAGCGTCGCAGCAGGAGTTCTCCTGATTATCATTTTGTTCTCTTCATTGAGGAGGACGACTCGGGCTTTCTTTCCGCACCGATCGCCTCTTCAGGCTCAAACAATTTCACTGATTAAAGATGATGGAAGCTGCCGACTAAACTCCTCACTGCTTTTATTGTGCATAATTATTTAAAACAAACACAATAGGTAACAAAACTCAAAGTATGAATGTACGGTAAAGATGAAGTTTGAGCCAAAACAACACCGAGGCCTCGGGTTTAAACTGAGGTCATTTTTTAACCCAAGGGCAGCAGGAGGGTTAAGCTTTTTACATATTAATTCACAAGTTAAAATATATTTTAAAATAAAGTTATGATAAAAGTAAAGTAAAATAGAATTTAAGAAGAATTGTGAAATGGTTAAAGCCACATCACACCATTCAGGTGATGGACTGATTGTAAAGCAAATGTTAAAAAGCTCCAACTAGAACCAAACACAAAAAAATATGTTGAGGTTCACGAGGCTGGGGTCAGGACCCTGATGTGGGTCATTAAACACCAAGCATGGGGTCCTCAGATAACCTTACATTTAAAATAGCAATGAAACAGCAATGAAATTACAATTTGGGTGTCAGTGACTTTTACTAGGAAATCTTTATTTATTTCACCCAGCTATAAAATCACAGCACTCTGTCTCTATTGATTTGTGGATTTGAAGCAAAAAAGTTTAAAAACACGACAATATGAACCCACTTTTAAACAGAAGAATGATTTTTATTTGTTAGCTGCTCTGTCAGGATTTATTTTCAGGCATAAAACTCAGAAACTCACCAGTTTATGAACAGAAAACTTTACAAAAATAAGATTTTTAATGAAACCTTTCATCTTTTTAAAGAAACAACTCATTCCTTTTGCTGAATCTTCTGAAACATCTTTGAGTTTTTGTTGCTCCTTCCTCTCCTGTCATTCCTGAAGGTTGGCGAAGCAGAAAGAGCTTCATCGGCCTCCTCATCACTCCTTTGCTATTCTCAGGTAAAGCGAGATCATGTGTTCCTCCAGCACGCTGGCCAACTCCAAGGAGGAAGAGGAGCTGTGTGCTTCCTCCTCTCCTCTAGTGACAGGCAGGAGGAGCAGCTTGTCTTTTATCAGCGGAGCTCGTTTATCTTCAGAGCGCAGCATCCTGGATGGCACTGAGAGCCTTTCTGGTCACCAGATGATGATTTAAAATGATGCTTTGAGGCAAAGCTGTAGAGCAAACTCTCTGAACTCTCATTTTCAGCATCCAGGGTTTTATTATCGTCTTGTGTTAATAACTGTAGAAATTATCAGCTTTGAGTAACTCAATGTCTGCCTAAATTTGACACCGAATTAACAAAATGGATCCTTTCGGGCGTCATGGAAGGACGTGTTTGAAATCTATAATTACAGCTGAAAGTCATGAATCACAACAAAGAAAACTTTCCCAGGTGTCACTTGAAATTAGGTCAAGTGCAGAAAAAATGGTTGGAAAAATTTCACACAATAAGTTATTTACATGAAGAAAACAGACACCTTTTGAAAAAGCATCAAATATTGAGTTAGTTGTTGAACCGGATGACAAAATTAACCTCACAAGATTAAATTACCAAATTTATCTGAATTCACCTGCAGATAAAATCAAGGAACTTTTTGATCTTTGTGTTACAAACCAGTACCGTGTTGTCAAATCCATCCAGCGGTTCATGAGATATTTTGCTAACAGGTAGAGATAATGTCAACAGTTAATACCAAAGTATTAAAAAAAGCCTTCCTGCACTTGGAATATGTGTTGCGAGTTAGTTGAATTGTCTGATCGGATCAGTTACCAGTACTTAAAATGTTTGTTTGTTTGTTTTTTCCCAGAGAGTTTAATTAAAATCCATCCACTGGTTCTTGAGATATTTTGTTAGCAGACATAACTCAATCCATTTAGATAATGGTAAACCATTAAACAAATGTCAAAGTTCATGCTCAATAATCCAGGTAAAAAAAAAAAATCCAACAACATTCAGTCAGGTCATCTGGACGATTTATTTTTTTGTTGAGATGTTTCATCCTTCATCCAAATGGCTTCATCAGTCCGGGGAGGAGCCACAAACAAGCTCAGTCCCACAAGCAGCTGGTGATAAAATGTTTTTTTTGGGGGGGTGGGGGGAAACCCCATATTATTGAGGACCTGAATTATTGAGCATGAACTTTGATGTTTTGAACTACTTTGGCCATGGCAGCCTCAGAGAAGTTGACGGGGGAGAGGGCAGGCCACAGAAACCATCTTATTATCAGCAAACGGGTTGGTCCACTATGTGAGTGTGCTACTTTTGGGACTGAATTTGTTTGTTGCTCCTCGGACTGATGAAGTCCTTTGGATGAAGGACAAAATGTCTCAAAAAAAAAAAAAAAAAAAAAAATAGAAACCAGCCAGATGACCTGACTGAACTTTGTTGCATTAAACAAATACCTCATTCAATTATTAGTGCTAAACTATGTGTTGCGAGAATATCTCAGCTAATACCACAACAAATATTAGACCAATACATGTGAATTTGACCAAGTTATAGGTATTTTTGTATATTTTAAGGTCAGTTGACTGTGGCATCAGTCTTGTCTTGGATTGTTTTCAAACACTTGTAGATGTACATCCATTGATTATTTCTACTAGTTTTAATGAAATCTGCCCAGTGGTTCATTAGCTATTTTGCTAACAGATACACAAGTACACTCACACACAGATACAAGCAAAAACATTACTGCGTTGTTTTTATTCCTTTTAGTCTGGTTGAACTTCTGACTTGTGGTGCCAGTCTTTAGGTATTTTTAGCTGTTTTTGACCAGGAGGTGATTATAACCATCAGAATAATTGATGACCTGATGAAAACAGGCAGCCGCGTCACGTTGGTTTAAGGTTTTCAGGTTCTCTGGTTTAGTTTCCCGCTTGTGATGGTAAAGTTCTGAACCTGCCGAGAACCACCAGCCAAGCTGTGAGTTCGGAGGAGGAACGCAATAAATCACAGGTCCTCACTGTTGCCCAAAGACAAGCGTGTGTTCAGAGAGCACCCAGAGGACGCTGCGAGGGGCGGATTGGTCCCTGCCGGGCCCTTGCCTCAGGACGGATGGATGGAGGGATTGTGTTGACAAGGGGGAAAGTCAAGGAGGAGGAGGAGGAGGAGATGCAGCCACACATTCAGCAGGGAGGCTGAGCACACTGGCCAGAAACTCATCAGAGAGTGGAAACACCTCCAACATCCCAGCAGCAGCAGGACGCTCACACATCTGTGGTCCTGTGTGTGTGTATGATGGATGGAAGCATCGAGGGATGTTTGGTTCAACCGTTGTTCATCAGTGATCTCTACAACGTTCCTGCCTAATTGTTCCGGCAGAACGTCAGACAGTGATGAGCGATCACAAGCAGAAGTGACCTGTTCTTCACGGCAGCGCTCAGAATAAACTTCACCTTCTCATGGAGCACGCTGAGATCAGATCTGATCTGCAGTCTGTCCCATGCATCGTGCACAGAAAGTGTTTCTCAACATTCAACAGCCTGCAGACAGAAAGCTGGCAGTTCTCAGCAGAACCAAAGACCTTTTGGCGCTCGGGTGATCTGCTCCAGCAAACATCACCAGAAACTTTTTCTTCCTTTTCTTTATTATTTCCTGTCACCAATCTGAAGCCAACTTTGAAATGTCTCTGCAGAGAAAAGGTTCACCAGGCTTGCTTCCATCAGCTGATTTGGAGTCAGTATGCAAAGTGGCCAACAACAACAATATTTTACATGACTGCTGCTTTTTTCAAGAAGCAACTCAGGAATACAACCAAAGAAACAAGGAGAGATCTTCTGGCAATCTTCTAAAATTGTGAATTTTAATAGCTTTAATTTGTATTTGAGAATTTTATTTAACTTGGAGAGATAGTCTGCTAACATATAAGAAAGCTCTCCATAAAGCTAGAACTGTATATTATTCATCTATAATAGATTCCCAGGTTTCTGTTCAGTGCTATAGCTAGACTAATGAAAAGTCCCATATCTGTTGAAAGATGTATCCCTACAACTATAAGTAGTGAAGACTTCATGAGATTCTTTATAATTTTTTTTTTTAATTAGAGAAAAATCACACCATCCTTCCTAGCCCCTGGTTCCCTGTTAGATGAGACAGCTTTAGAAATGTCACTAGAACCTGATTTATGCTTGTACTATTTTTGTACTGTTGAGTTCTCTAAATTGTCAATAAATAGCTTCATCCAAAACATTATTTGTGGGTACAAAATGAGCTGAAGGGGGTACAGTGTGGACAACAGAGGATATCAAAATCACGTGCACAACCTAGAATACAGTTTGGCGATTCATACACCAATGACAACAGAACAAGTGCCTGCCACTTGTGAGGAAATTGAGAACACCTCAAATGTGTTGAAGATTTCAGAAATGTCTTTGTTTGCCATTTGTCCTCAACAGTTGCCCTCCAGTGAGATACAGAGCTGGACCTGTGTTTAAACAGATCCAGGCCCATCATGCATCTCTTCTCTCTGGTTCAATTACACGGTAAATTTCTCTTCCTGGTTTTTTTGGACACATTCTACTTTTGTTTGCTGTTTGTGTTGGTTTTAATGTCTCTTTCTTCAGCTATAAGCAAAAAAAAAAAAACAAAAAACAAAAAAAAAAAAAAAATTTGAGCTTTAAATGAGTGACAATGGATTCAAGTAACTGAAAGTACAAGCTCAGTCCTGAAACCAGAAAACATCAGAAAGTTACCAGTTCAAACATGAGCCTTTAAACACTGAACATGAAGCAACAAGAAGTGTTTTAGAAGGTTGAGGACAAGGATGTTCAGGTGCTCAGGTTTCTCTGCTTCACCTTTTATTACTGAGATTTAGAGTTTTATGGTTATTCTTCACATCTGTGAGTCACATGTTCAGACCAGAGATGCCAGGAGGCTGCATGGGTCAGACAGGTGCTCCTGTGTGGCTTCTGAGCAGATCAGGGCAAGGTCAGGGTTCTGTTGGGTCCAGTTGAGCTCCCAGAGCTTTCTGTTTGGAGGCGGCTGGCATTGGCGCTGCAGCATTGGGCGATCTCCACCTGCAGCCTCGTATGAGTCTCCGTCAGAAGCTCGTCCTGTTGGTCACACACATGGATGCAGGAAGTGAACCAAAACTCTGCTCGAGAACTTTACAACATGAATCTAAAACAGTTGTCTGGTCCTCTGGACATTCAAAAAACAAAACAAACAAACAAAAAAAAAAAAATGTAGAAACGTTTCGTCTTTCATCCGAAAGACTTCTTCAGTCTGAGGAGCTGTCTGAAGAAGTCTTTAGGATGAAAGACGAAATGTTCCTATAATTGTTTTTACAGTATTTTGTTTTGTTTTTATGAATGTCCAGAGGACCAGCCTTAACTTTTTTTTTTTTTTTTTTTTTTTTTAGATTTTTCTACCTGGATTATTGCCCATGCATCAGGATATTTACAACATAAAGATGTGAGAACTTGATCAGGACGATCCTGAAGTGAGAAACGTCAAATTGATTCTTTAAAAAACAAGTGCAAGTTTCAAAACCAAAGTTTTAAGACACTTTTTTGGGACACATTTTCTTGGAGTACAGCTGCAGTCTGACATCCCCCACCCCACACACACACACACACACACACACACGCATTACCTCCACCCCACAGCCCCCCCCACCCCCCCTCCACTGCGGTCTGCAGTAGAGCAGTTAATAAAGAGATTGATTATCGGACTGTCAGGAAGTGACAGTTGGACAGGGCTACTCCGCGTGAATGACAGAGGGCACACTCACCACACAGCAGCACACCTGACGCACACACACACATGCACACACACGCACACATTGAGGCTCTGCCAACATAGAGAGGAGGTGAGATGAGGGTGAGGGAGGCTGGATGGGTGAGAGGCGAGCATGTTGAGAACAAAAATTCAACCTTCTGCTGGTGGAAGACGAGTGTGTTTGTTTATGTTATTTTGTGAGGACCATTTTTCAACACATAGTACATTGTGAGGACCGACTGCTCTTTGTGGGGGCCAAAGTCTGGTCCCCATAAGGTCCAAGTGTTGTTAGGGTTAGGGGTTAGGATCAGGGTTAGGCTATAGAAATGAATGTAAACTGAATGGAAGTTGATGCAAAGTCCCTGTAAATATAGCAAGACACACATGTGTGTGGGCGTGTGAGTGGTGATGTTGAGGGGGATCAGAGTTCACAGTCACCACCTTATGCTGAAACGGATGCCAGACCTGGAAGCCAAATTGGTCAAAGAAGGTTCAGCACCCCACCCCCCCACACACACACACACACACACTCCCACCCCCAGAGAATACAGACAAGTTCAAAACAGATCAGACTGTTAAAAGCCAGGAAATAAAAGTAGATTTTTAAATGAGACTTAAAAACACTGAGAGAAGGGACCACCTGCCTGACAAGCAGTGGTAACTCATTCCACAGTCTTGGGCTTGCAACAGAGAAAGCCTTGTCACCTCTGAGCTTACGATGAGTTTCTGGAACTGAATGAAGCATCTGATGCAATGACCTCAGAGAGCGTTGTGGGACATGTGGCTGCAGAAGATCAGTGAGATAAGATGGGGCAGAACTGTTCAGGGATTTAAAAACATACAAGAGTATTTAGAACTGAATTCGAAGGTGAACTGGTAGCCAGTGCAGGGAGGCCAAAACTGGTGTAACGTGCTCTCTTTGGCTTGTGCCAGTTAAAAATCGGGCTGCAGAATTTTGGAAAAGTTGTAGTTGTGCAATGGAGTTTTGACTGATACTAAACAGGAGTGAATTGCAGTAGTCGAGCCTAGATGTAATGAATGTGTATATTACTGCCTCAGCTGGAATAAAACAGGATTTAACATTCATGTTTACATGACTGTCAAGTTTCATGGAAGGGTCCATTATCTCTCCCAGGTTTGTGACTCTTTGTTCTCTAATGGGGCTAGAGAGGAGAGGTCAATACCATGGTTCTTGATTGTGCCATTAGGAGGGAACAACATGACTTGAGTCTTTTTCTCATTAAAGCTCTGACAGTCAAGACGAGGTTGAATGGAACATGTACCACTTTGCTTCAGGGGGAAGTAAATTTGACAGTCATCAGTGTAGAAATGTAAGGGTATGTTGTGTTTATGGAAAACAGCATCTCGTGGCAGCAGGTAAAAAGAGAAGAGGACAGAGGATGGACCCCTGCGGTACACCCCACAGAAGAGTTGCCGGTGATGAACTAAAATCCCTAATGTTGACACAAAAGGTTTAGCAGGAACAAACCTTTTGATTTATAAACCACTGAAAGTTTTTATTTCAGACAACTGATTTTAAATTCTTCTGAATCAAACAAAATAAACGTGTAGTGCTTATAGCAGTCTCCAAAATAAAACTTTGCATATTTTGTTTTGTTTTTACGATAAAAAGGTTTTCATAGTATAACAACTAACAAAGACTTTGTTTCTAATAGTCTCATCTGAATTTCATGTTGAATACTTTATTTTATTGTTATAGTTCTTTTTATAAAATCATATGTTTTCCTGCTAATTGTTCTCCTTAAATTTGAAAAGATCAATTAAAACGTTCATCGAATGTTAAACTGGTCGATGTTTTAGTTTCTGTAACCAAAGAATAAACCAAACCTGCAGACGTGACGGATCTAAACGAGGTGATAAAGTGAACAGAAACTGAATGATGTCAAACATCATGCATTCAATAATGTTAGTTTATTAATGAGATGAGATTAAAATCAATTATTAGGGTCTGATCCCTGAGATGGAAATTAAAAACAAACTTTCAAGGTGCAGGACGCTCAGCTGCACATGAAGACAAGAATTTTATTGATCTACATTTCAGTTTTCTCAGCATCAGCAAAGTGTTGCGTTCAGGGCCCAGCTGTTCAGCTCACCTGTGACTGATGAGTTCAATGGAAAACAATCTCTTCTGAGACATTTTTTTCCATAAGGGTTCTGATTTCTCTCTAAATATTTGTTTTTATAAACTCATGTCAGATTATGTGTTTTTAAAATGTTTGATCCCAAATATGAGACAACAAATAAAATAATTATTTTTATCTTCACTGCAAAGTTTTAGGTTCAATCAATTTCTGTTAGGATTTTTTTTTAATGTAATACAATTATGTTGAGATATGCTTCTATTGATATGCTGTAATTTTGATCAATAATCTGTATTCAAAATAAAAATATTCTACCCATATTTTATTGTTGATTTAGTTATAAATAATTTTACTTACCTGCTTCAAATTTTAATATTTTGACTCTTTTGTGCTTCTTTGAAAAACTAAGAAGAGTACTTTTTGCAAGATGTTTGATAATGATTTTGCTTGTGCCTGTGTGGATGTCTGTTAGCAAAATATTTCATAAGCTACTGGATGGATTTCCTATGAAGCTCTCATTATGTAATCAATGGGTGCATGGCTATTATCTGATAAGTTCTGAAGTCAATCCAATTCAAGATGGAGGCCACATCCAACAAAATGTCCACAACCCAATCATCACTAAGTCATGCTCTTGAGTACAAAAGGCTGCTGCAATAAACTGACTGTATCCAACACAAACATGGCTGTAACTCAGTCAGTTTTACAGCCTTTGAGCTAACATTTGATGTGGTAGTAGCTGGTAGTTATCCCCATCGCATACAGTGAGACCTAACAGATTACATGGCAACTTGGTATAAGAGTATTATTATTATTATTATGCAAGGCAGCGGGTGATGTGCTTTATTTATACAAAATGCTACATAATGTTCTACAGACATCATTACAATGATTTGATGTGGTCTGGAGTTTTATTTCATAATCAAAGTTACATACATTTTTTCACTTCAAGTATTTTAATTTTAACTTTTGGACAGTGGATCAGCGTCTTTAGGAAGTGGTTCTTCAGCACGGACTCCTTGGTGTTTGAAGAGCGGCAGAAGGATAATTTTTATTTTAATTCATCCCTGTTGGCTGCATGAAAAAAAAAGTGATCTCTGATCTCACGTAGTCATGTCTAGGCCTGTCACGATAACAAATTTTGCTGGGCAATTAATTGTCTCAGAACTTATTGCAATAAACAATAATATTGTCTGAAATTTGACAATAATTAGTAGTTATAGTCACATTTAAGAAGAAATGTTTGATTTGTTTTGCATGTATTACGTTTTTTTTTCAATCACTGGATGGCAGTATAAGACTGTTTGAACCGAAGGATGGATAGTGTGGGAGCAAATAGCTTGTCTCTTTATTTGTTTTTTCCCCCTTGTCCCTTTTCTCCATTGTGCCACTCAGAATTATTGTCTGTCGAGGTGATGCCCAAAAGATTTACTTTCACAAGCAGAGCATTATGGCTGGCCTTAAAACTTGATATATAAATTCAACCTGGAGAGACTCAAAGAGACAGGAAGACAATTAGAGTGTTGTATTGATGAGTTTCTTTGGCGCTCGGGCCCCGGCGGGGACGTGCATGCCGAACCGCTGTGAGCATGCGAGTCCGGCGAAGGGAGATGGATCAGAGAAATCCACCCCGGGACCCGGGGCTGATATGAGGCTGATAAATTTTGTTTATCATGCGATTAATTGATTTATTGTTTATCGTGACGGCCTAGTCATGTGATTTTAGACTTCATGTTTCTTGATTTTTGTCTTATTTGTGTCTCTAGTCCCAGAGCAGAGTGGACTTGGAAATACCCTCTGTCCATATTTATGTCTGTTTTGTGAGCTGGATTATATAAACCGCTCACCCTGATCATTTCTAGTTTTTATATTGCTCAAAAGTATAGTTTCCTCAAATAATTGGGATGATTGAAGAATAATCTATGGTGGCCAAGGCACCACTGGCCACCCCCTGGCTCTGCCATTGCACCTGATTATGGATAAAATGTCTCCCTCCTCCCTGCAGGATCTGTCACTCTGCGTTGCCTCGGACAAGAAAATAAAAATAAAAATTACTCTTATTCTTTTACACAGTGTAACTTCCATCCACTTGAATATCTTGCACCAAAAGCATTAAAGTCTACTTTCATTCTGTGTTCAGTTCCAGTCGAGAAAAAACACTCATCTCCTACAAACTGAGTAAAAACGGAAAAAAAAAAAAAAAAACCCGCTAAACTGATAACATCTCCACTCTTTATCAGACACCAATTCACTCAAACAAGATCACACATCAGTCGTATTTTAAGGAACAACCCTCAGGTTTTTACAGACTGCTGGTTGTGTGTGTGTGTGTGTGCGCGCGTGTGTAAGACTAAAAGATGAAGGGATGATGAAAAAGGATAACAGTAGAAATTCTCTGATAATTGGAGCCTTAAAAGCAGCTCATTTTTAACGATGTCACCACGACGGCTCGATGACAATTAATCTGTTTGCGGCTGCTTCCTGGCATCTGTGCCAATTACTTTATATGCTAATGTATGTAAATGACACCTCAGACGCCAGTCGAGAGCATCATGCGTGTGGCGTATTGTCTGTTTTTTTTTTTTTTTTTTTAAGTCATATTATTGAGGCTGATCAACAAAACCCATCCTTTAAATCTGAAGGTGTGGAAACTTCTGAGTTTCGTGATGGAGTTTGATTTTCTTCAATTTTTTTTTTTTTTTTTTTTTTATCTTTACAAAGAAGTATTCAGATTTTGCAAATAAGTAAAAAAAATATACAGTATATAAAATAGTCTTATTAGTTATGTGTTAAACATTTTTTTCTTTATTTAAGGAATGTTCAGTCTCAAATTTCCCAAGCAGTAATTAAATGCAAAAAGAAAATCATGTAAATGTTTACAACATTCCTAAAATTCTCCATAGTTTTAACATTTGAAAATATTAACAAATAAATGTATTAGTGATTGAACAAAACAGATCAACAAATATATGTTTATAATAAATAAAACCCCATGTTGTAATGCTTGTTTATATTTGGAGCAGATAAAATAATGTACAGCTTCATTGTTGAAATATTGCATTTCTGGTATGTTGTGAACTTATTACCGTACTTTTCGCTATATAAGTCACACCTTTTTGCATAAATTAGCATGTCCTGCAACTTATACGGCGAAGTGACATTTATGTTTTTTTTTTCTCTCATATTTATAAGCCAGTTTTTGGCTGAGATTAGACCTTCATCTCACTCCGGAACTCCTGGAGCAAACGTCAGACGTGCTACACCGCACAGCCAAGGCAAAATGCAGCTGATTTGGCCATTAAAGTGTATTAATAAATGTTGAATGAATTTATTAAGGAAAAGTTAGACTGAGACACACCTTTGCTATAATTCTGAGCAAACAAATAATTGTTTTAAAGTGTTAATCTTGTTAAATTCTTGTTGAAGTCCTCCAGTGTACACTCTCGCGGCCGTAATTTACAAGCCAATCGATCTTTGGCACAACACCGGCCAACGTTTCCAGGTGGTCAGCGATGACGCATAATTGATGCAACTCTACACAACGGTGCGACATGTACGGCGGCAAGTATGGTAATCATTTTATGTTCTTGCTGTTTGTGTTTTTAAATATTTCTCTGACCCAGCAGCTGAAAAACCTTCAGAACCGAGAGAAACCGGCTGCATAACAATCGGCTTATATAAATCAAAGCAAGCTGTTTTGACTCTTATGTAAGAACTGAAAATAACCCAGCTAAATCACATTTAGCAAAGATTAGATCTCAAGATGAAACTAATTCTGTTGAAAGTAAAGTATTTTTTTACAAAATGGATCAACAATCATAATATGAATTTCTTTTAAAAACAAAGAAAAACAATTAACAATTAGATTAAAGTTTTCCTTTTACATTTTTTGTAAAATGTTTTATTTTACATAGAAAATAAACTCTGAATCCCTCAGAATGAAAACCCATAACATATAAACAGCTGATCATCATGGGTAATGTAGTCCCTTAAACTTAACTTTTCCTCTGATGTAACTTTACTTAAAACTGTTTAAATTAAGACTTCTGTCTTATTAGTTTTAAATTTATCTTCTTTAGTATTTCAGTGTGAACAAACTAGTTTTAAGTAAAAAACAGACATATTTATTGTTTTATATTCATCTGTATGATAAATATAAAAGCATAAAAATTACAAATTTTCATAGAAGTCATATTTTTTGCATCTCAATACAGTATATTCAAAAACACATTTTCATTTAAACCTTTAATAACTGTATACAAATATTAATTAAAAGTTAGTTTAGGGTCAAATTCCTTTGATTTTTTTTTTGAGTTTTTGACTGAACTTTCTGGATGTTTTTTTTTTTTTTTTGTTTTTTTTCTTTCAACCTCATATTCTCTGATTATTCTTTTGGCATGAGCTACATGAAGTTGTCTTAAAACAAATGACAATTAAAGCTCAGAATTCAGTGTTTTCATGTTAATGAATGGTTTTAGGTTCATATTAAAATCAAACGGTTACATTTTTTTGGTTTTGTTTAGCTTTGATGTTGAACAAACTGCCTGATAAAGTTGACGTGCACAAGAAAACAAGACTGAGTCTGGTCCAGATGTTTCAGCTCGTCTCCTGTTTGTTTCCTCTGTAGAGTTCTGCTCCTCAGACTGAAGATGTCACTGTTGTATTCCAAATATTCTGTCAACACATTCGAGAGACTCACAAATCTGAGCTTAATGTGTTTAACGTGGAGTTTTGACAATGCAAAGGAAACAACAAAGGAAAAAAAAAAATCCATTAATCCAGCTGAGTGATCTTTAATGAAAACAACTTGAATTATATGTTTGAGTTTAATTGTTGAGCATAAAGTGTGAATCTCAATATTAAATGTGACTTTTTGTTCCTTTTTTTCTTCAAATCATAAAGAAAATGTGACAAACAAAAATGTTTATTTCACCGGTTCTGAAAATGCTAGCTTGTTTTTAGGAACCAGAAGAGGTTTTACTGCATGTTCAGGTGTTTTTATGATTTATAAAATAATTGTTTTAGCTTGAAAAGACTCACTGATGACATGCAAATTAAAATCTGATGCACTGCAGACTTTTCAATGAAATGCTTTTTAATGATAATAAATAAAAATAAAAATAAAAACATTTGACTGTTCCTGGATTTTCCAGAATTTTGTGCAGATTTGAGAAAAACGTTTGTGCTCTTTAGACGTTTTGGAGTCGTTCGCTCGGCTTCTCAATACTAAATGAGCTGACGCAGATGAAATAAAAATTCTGCGTCAGAATCAGAACAAATACTGTGATTTTATTTAAAAGAGAGTGAGAGAGTGAGAAAGTAAAAAAAAATGTAGAGGAACTGAAAGCAGCACTTGGATAGATGTGAGACTGCAGCAGTAGATGAATTGTGGAGAGGTTTGTAAAAACTAAATAATATAAAGTTTAATCTTTAATCTTCAGAACAAACTGAATAAATGTTCCTTTACATTTAAATCTGTACATTAATCTAAGATTCAACTTGTCTAAAACCCTTTAATTTGGCTTAATTTGTGTTTAATTTAAGCAGACTAGTCCTGACTAAATAAAACCTTTTGTCTTGTTGAAGACAAAACATTAAAATATTAAATGCAAACAAATTGTAATCAGGTGGGGTTTTTTTTTTTTTTAGTGTGAGACAATTTTTTTAGAAGGTTTAGCTGAAAGAGAAACAATGGTTTAAAAAAATAAGAGCATCTCTTTTGAGATGCTAATTCTTTTTTTTTAAATATTAATCAATGATGAAGGATGTCAGAAAAGTCTGAGTAATATGTAAAGTAATCTTGTTATACTTCTGAAATAATCTGTGATAGATTGGAGACCTGTCCAGGGTGTCCCCCGCCTCTTGGACAGTGCCGAATATGGACACCGGTGACCCCTGTGACCCAAAAAGAAAGAAGCAGATAAAGATAATGGATGGATGACTCATGTAATCAAAACTAATTTTAAAGTTGTAAAGTAAAATCTGCCTTTTTTTAAACATTATAACAAAAAAAAAATGGACTAAATTAAAGTCAACTTCTTATTGGATAGTGAATGAACTTTAGTGTTGATTTTTAAACCAGTTTTTGCACATTCCTAAATGTGTGTGTGTGTTTTTGGCTAACGAGCGATCTGTCAGACGTTAACGAGTTCCTGCAGCTGACTGACAGGAAACCAGAGAGCTGTCAGCTCAAACAATGACACAATTCAAAAAAAGAAAAGCGTCTTGGTTGTTCCCATCAGATGGGCTTTAAAAAAAAAATCAGCTGGAGAAAGAGAACAACCAGGTGGACCGAGGAAAACTTAAAAGCATCAGGACAGAGGACTTCCACCTAGAAAGACAAACGTAGAGCAGCTCTAAGACCGGAGAGAAGACAGGTGGGCTGAAGACGAGCAGCCGTGGAGCCTAAATGGTTTTTCAGGATAATATGTCTGACCGCAGGAACTTCAGGGTCACATCATCTCAGTGCTGTCGGCTGCTGGATGACCGAGCTGAAGCAAACCAGGACTTTCTCTTCATATTTGTTACGTGTTTTTGAGAGCACTTTGACTCCACCTGAACCCCCCCCCCCTCCCTGCTCTCTGTTTATCAGCCTCTGTAACTTTCTAATCCGTCTCTTTAGCAGCAGCATGCAAATGCGAGCGCTTCTGTGTGAGATTACAGAAAGCCCTCGGCTGCTGATTATCTGAGGAGACCACTGCAGAGACCCCCGGCCACCAGCACTTTCAACTCTGGTTAATTGATCTTCACACTTTTACAAGTGCTCCCCATCCCCCACCAATAAACAAGAACATCAACGTGGTTGTTTTGGCTGCAGGAGAGTATTTTGGTCTTTGCTGGATGTTGTTGATGCTGACGGTGTTCGAGTTTGTCTGTTTCATTCAAAATCTACGACTGACGGCAGGTTGTGATTGGGCTGTTGGGTAGGGGGTGAGTCCCACCTCCCTGACGCTTTACGATTAGTGCTCAGATTTTTGTATTTTGTATATGGCCTGTCAGCACTCATAAACACAGCTCTGTGTCTACGTTGAAAAAGCTGAAACACAAAACACACAAACGAAAAACAGGTCCATGTTAAATGTTTTTACTGAATGTAAATATAACGCAAAAACACCCGCTGAATCGAATCAGATCCACTCTACCAGGTGTAACTGTCCCTTTGGCTTCAGTTGTCTGGTGGTAGTGACATTGTTACAGTTTCTATACTACTCAGTAAAGTGGGCAGAACATGTTCACTGAGCAATGCAGATGCTAGCTGGACTCTAGTTTGCTCCACCTCAACTCAAAATAACATTACATGTTGTTTAGACCACCCCTAACTCTAACTCTAACTCTAACCCTAACCCTAACCCTAACTGGACTGTTGATCTCATGTATGATAGGACAGACACCCTCCAACTGGGCTTTATAAAGTTAATAAATGACCAGTGTGACCAAGAGTTAATGACCATCCAGATGTACGCTTTTGTAATGTCTGAATGCAAACTGAATGGTTACCGTACCTGTCAAGTAGTTACAGGGTATACACCCTGTAAGTACAGGGTATGCGGTCACTTCATAATACAACTTGTTCTTTACAGGTACCACATACATACCCGGTAAGTACTGGGTTTTATTATGCATTGCTACAAAATGTAAAGTTGTTTATTGTTTTTAATATTTATATGTTAAAGACACATTCAAAGACAATGAGAGACAAAAACGCAAACCATGGTCTCCAATGCACCAGATGTCACCTCTTCAAGAAGCATCATTCACAACAGTTGATAGAACGATGCGATTACTTTTGGCAACTTTTGTCAAGTTCTGTTATAAAGTTATGCTTTCAAACTTCACCTAAAACTTTACTGAGCAGAATAGAAGCCTGACATTTACCTGGTCCTGAGACACCAACTTCTCTGGACTCCATCTTGGATGGACCATGGCACAGATGGATCAGAGGTTTAGATCTTTATTGGATGAAATAAATGCCGGACACATGGGAAGAGGAGGAGTCAGACAGTTGTTAGCCAAAAAGCTTGGGCTTGGATCAGTATTCTTTGAAGGCAGCATTATTGTAGAAAAGTCAAACATCTTCTGCCTTCAAGGTCTCATCTCTTCCTTGGAAATCTGTACATTTTTCACGAAAACAAAAGAAAACCCAATCTGCTCGCAATCTAGAGGAAAGGCGTTTTGGACTGACCAGTCTCCAATTGAACAAATAAGTGTGATAAAAATGACTGATACTGTTGGACAAAGTGCCATCATCTGACTCATATACAGGTAGTCCTCGACTTACGAACGGGTTCCGTACCTACAAACCATTGGTAACCCGATTTTGCCGTAAGTCGGAACTCATTACACGTGGCGCCTCACCCATTCGTAAGTCCGGATTTTTTGCCGTAAGTCGAGAAAATACATGTAAAATTTATGCTAACACTGCGCCGCACACCCGTTCTTAAGTCCGAGTTGCCATAAGTCGAGGGCGCCTTAAGTCGAGGACTACCTGTATTCTTAATATGTCCATTTTTGGATCAACTCCAGCCTCTGTTTTGCATTGACCAGTCGACTTTGGGCTCTGAATCTTTGTTTCAGTAAAGGTGAATTAGGGGACAGCTGCACTGAAGCCTAAAATACAGAGCCTGACATTGACTGGCTTTCTGTCAGTGCTTTAATAAGACATCTAGCATCACAGACCTTCATGGGGAATGCCAGGTCACCAGTGTTTGGTGCCAACATTGCCCAGAACCACTAGAAGCACAGATGAGTGTTTGGGAGGGATGTCTCTGACCTCTCCAACAGAGCGAGGAGTGGTTGGCATCTGTTTTAATAAGGCTGCCCACTCCCCAAGCTGTGGATGGGCTGTCTGTACCAGAGGGAAGGTGTCAGAGGTAACAGCTGGCTGCGGCCGCGGCGTCATGGTCGTGGCGTGACCACAGATTTATTAGCACCATCCAGGGCTCCAGCTGATCCTCTCCCAGGGTCCCTGTCATGCTGATGTCTTCATCCCTAAGCTGAGCAGACAGTTTCGGCCTGCCAGCCAGAGGAAGTGACAACAAATCCAATTACCTCCCCTCCATGGTGCCCGGTGTTGTTTGAGGAAAAAGGGTGGGACAGGAGGCTGAAGGTCTGAGATGGTGAGGACGGACATGAGGAGATTTTCAGGTTGTCCAGGATGATTGATGCAAGAGGTTCCTGAGTTTCTGAAAACATTAGCTCAGAGGTGCAGGATGAAGAGGTGCACAGGTCAGAGAGAACCATCAAAGCGGTCAGTGACCCAGGGACCATAAGCTGAGCAAATCCAGCATATGGCTCCAGGTTGAAGAGATGTAAAGACTTCTGCACACTCAGAATGCACCTCCGTCCACTGTTTGTCATATTGTCTATGCAAGAAAAAAACAACTGCATATCAAGAGTGAAGTTTATAAACACAGTTTTAAGAGTCCGTTATGAAATGTGACTACTGTAAAAAGGAATCTGTAACAGCTAGCTAATATTAAATCATGTCATGAAATTAGCCCCACCAACATTACACCAGATATTATTAAAAACAGACATTTTCGACTGCGTTTGCACATCCTATCCAAACACAGGTTAACGTTTTGTTACTTTTTGCTTCTAGTTGTTTGCTGGTTTTAGCTTTTAGATAACAGTTTATTGGTATTTAGCTAGCATACTGCTTCTTTTATCTTTAAGCTACTCTAGCGTTCTACATTTTTTTTTTAGATTGTAGCTAATGTTCTGCATTTATTAACTGAGTTTCAGTTTCTTCAGCACATTTCCCCACCGTCATTCAGCACTCAGCGTTCACACTGCATTTTAGTTTGAAATTCAATTTCTCTAGTTTGGCGTTGGTTTCACGTAACCAATCTGCAGTAACAAAGTTGATGCTCAATCATCCAGGTACCAAATCCAATAATTCTCAGTCGGGTCATCTGGACAGTTTCTTTTTTTTTTTGTTTTTAATAGAAACGTTTCGCCCTCTGTCTGGAGGGCTTCTTCAGTCAGAGGAGTTCCAGTAAACTGTTTCCCCACCAAGCAGTAAACACCTTTAGTGGACCAACCAGTTTGCTGGAGTTAAGATGATTTCTGGGGTCCGTCCTGTCCTTCATCGACTCCTCCCAGGCAGGCAGCCACAGCCAAAGTGGTTCAAGGCAGTCTGCAGTAGTTTTTATTTGTTTGTTTGTTTTTAGTCAATGCCACAATGTTTAAATATTCCTTTGTCTTTAATCAAATGAAAGTTTTTGTATGATGTATGTGTTGCTCACAGTCCTGCAAATGTGGTTGGTCTCATGGATCTTCTGTCCTCATCCAGCTCAGCATCTATCTTTCAGTCATTAACTCTCAATAAACCAACTGCTTCTTGTTGAAGCTCCGGGTCAGAGCACGCCTCTTACAGTTGGACATGACCTTCATTCAGGAGAAGAAAACCCCTCATGGGTTCTGTTTTCCTTCAGTCTGTCAGTTTGTTTCGTCCTGAACTCTAAACTCTGCTGAACAAAGTCTCAGAGTTTCCCTTCTAGCTGCTGACTCTGGCGACCAACCAGAGACGATCATACACCTCCTTCCCTGACATCTCTCTGCTCCGGGACGGGATGATCGATTCAGGAGAGCACAGAAATCTCAGTTTTTCAGTGCACGCTCAGAGAGCTGGAAGGGCTCTCACTTCTGAAGGTGGTTGAAGTCTTGCCAAAATATTTCATATTCACAGTTAAATATTCAGTGCGCATGGTGGACGGGGCAATTTCTGCAGTCAGCCCGCCATTCAGAAGTGAAAGGGATGTGGCTTGTGGATGAAGGCAGAGAGGGAGACATGCACAGGCCTTCATGGTAGTCAGATGAGAGGCTGCCAGCTGCTGATGGGTGACTGTTTGAGCGTGGCGCCTCAGGACATGCCCGCTGGAAGCCGATGCGATCCGATACCCCCACTTTCGCTGGGCTTATATACATATGCCCCCTCTTATGCATAAGAGGCCCATATCACTTGCAAAAGTTTCAGTGTTTTGGTCATTATGCCAAGTTGTTTGAGCAAGCGTGTTGCATGTCTGAGAGGGGAATGTGGATTTACTGGGCTATGACCACAGAAAAGCTTCCTCTGCATAAAACCACTGGGTGGTTCTGCAGAAATGTTGAACCTGGCGAGTGAAAAGAAAGATTAAAAATTTAGTTTGATGAAGGTCACGCCTACAAAAATGCAAAATGTTATTCAGTGACCACATCGTCATTAAAGTAATAATACAGCTATGTTTAAGACGTCCTGATACGTGTTCAATGAGCCAAGCAGAACGTTTCAACAAAGAAGAATCCATCTATCATCCACGGATTCTGTACATCTGTCACCCATCAACCGTCAACCTGACGGTTGAGTCAGGTCCTTGTTAGAGCTATATTTAAGGTTTATGGTGGTTTAGCTTTAGCATATAATTTATGAATGTTGAATCATTTTACTGAGTGTTTCATGTCAAATAGGGCATAAATAAAGCAATGAATCTTTGTTTTTGCCTGATGTGTCTATCGTTTCATGAGTCTATCATGCTAACGCACCAAAAACCGTTTATATTTGTGCTGCAGTTTTTCTTCTGAACAGCAGGGGTCACTTATGAGACAAAAAAAAACAACAAAAAAAAAACAAACAGGAGACAAAAAGTAAGTAAACGACTCAAACACAAACTACGTGATAACTTATTGGTGTTATTTTTTTAAACATTTACAATAATTTCCCCTCTCGTGTTTTTCCTTGCAGCTCTTTTCATTCTTTTTAACATGGCAAAAATTAAATAAATAAATAAATCGCTGGGTGCAAAACCAGCCAAAACCAGATCAAGGTGCACCAGGTACTGTAATGCCAATTTAGATGTGCTGCCAGTCAGAAGCATTAAAACAACAGCCATAAAATAAGCTTAGTCACACCCCCGTCCTTATTATAGCATCGTGGACAGGACTCCTTAATAATGACACATTTTTCTTTCTATTTATTTTGTTTTTTATTACAACATTGGAAAGTCACTTTGGAAATATTATTAGAATACATTTTGGAGGTTCACCTAAATAAAAAAAAAATATGATTGCTGGAGTGGAGAACAAACTATCTCAGTGGGTTGCAACTGCTGGCAACTAAAACATTTATGAGGGAGACTCCAAAACATCTCAAAACAGCATGGGTTCTCATTTTTTTGTGTGCATCACAGAACCTTGTAGTTTTGTCACTTTGTATAGTAGATTAAACCTTAAACTTGGGGTTAGTTGCTGGAGGTGGTATTTGGGGAGAAGTGGGTAATGGAATAACTGGGCTGCAACTTTTGGAGACTATTGTTTTTACATTGGTCTCGGCATGACTCGCTTCACTCTATTTCAGCTTGACTCAGTTACATAGTCAGTAGATTTCCATATAACTAATGTTACACCGATGTAACTGGGTTGCCATAGGAGAGCCGCTCAAAATTTACCAACTACATGTAAATAAAAAATAAAGTCATAAAACACCATTTTCTATCTCCATCCGTCTATTATCTTCTACTTGTTAAGAAGTTGGGTTGTGGGGGCAGCAGCTTGAGCAGGGAGGTCCAGACATCTTTTTCCACAGCCACCTCTTGCAGCTCTTCTGCGCGGACCCCAAGGCGTTCCCAGGCCAACCGAGAGACGTAGTCTCTCCAGCAAGTCCTGGGTCTTCCCCGGGGTGTCCTCCCAGTCTCACATGCCTGAAGCACCTCCCTAGGGAGGCACCCAGGAAGCATGCTTATCAGATGCTTGAACCACCCAATTGGCTCCTCTCGATGTGGAAGAGCAGCGGCTCTACTCAAGAGTCTCTCTCGGATAACTGAACTTCTGACCCTATTTCTAAGGGAGAGTCCAGCTGCCCGGCGGAGGGAACTTATTTCAACTACCCGTATCCACAATCTCATTCTTACAGTCACTACCCAAAGTTGGTGGCCATAGGTGAAGGTAGGAACATAGACTGACTGGTAAACAGAGAGCCTTGCCTTACTGTTCAGTCATCTCTTCACCAGAACAGACCAACACAGAGTCTGCAATACTGCAGACGATGCACCATTCCATCTCTTAATCTCATGCTCCATTCTTCCCTCATTTGTGAACAAAATCCCAAGAAACTTGAACTCCTCCACTGGAGACAGAACCTCACCCTCATCCCAAAGAGAGCAATCCACCCTTTTCCGACTGTCATTTTCTGTTGCTCTTTCCAAAAAATGCTGTGGCAAGTTACGGGCTTTCCTTTGCCAGCCAAAGACAGTGAATGGTGACCATTGAGTCCAGCTCCATCGGAGTTCTGTCATCAGCAAAAAGGCAAAGAAACAACTTTGTTCTCTGGACAGCTGAAGTCTTAAAGTGTGCTTACGTTGAATCTTCAACTCGATTCGGTCCATTTGGAACTTCAGCTGAGTTCCAAGAACAGAGCTGGAACTTGGAGGGACCAACCAATGGAGAGACTTTGAACCTGCTCCAGGTCAACTCGAGTAGCGGCCAAGTAGATCCCATGTTAGGTCATAGATGATGACTCAAAATTAGCCCATTGAGATAGTACCCAAACCAGCAACTCAGTTTGAGTCATGAGGGATGAGCCAAAAAAAGCCATGAGTGGTAAAATATGTAACACTGTGATGTCACTAAGTCCAGAAACAAAAGACGTGATGCCGAATGAGTCATTTCAGATTCACTTAAAGAGAAGTCTGCTGACTTTGCTTCAGTCCTTCTACATACACAACATCTGGAACAAACTTAAGGTTAAGAAAAGAAATCTAAAAAAAATATGTACAGCGGCCTCTTGAACTCATGTAAAATTAAAATTTTATTATTTTATGGATGACACGCCACCCTTCTTGAGGAGTTGTTCATCAAAGAGCATCATTTTGCTTATCAGAACCAGGCGGTCCATCACAACCAGCGCAGGAAGCGACCCCTCTCACCCCAAGCCTTGCTACAAACCTTCTCACCTCCGTCCGACTCCTCCCCTGACTTCACACCCCCTAACGCTGAACCTCACACACAAACACACACTCAGACACACACTCTGCGCTCAGAGGGGCTAATTAAAGCTTTAATATGCAAATGAGAGCCGCAGTAAATTACACAGCTGGCAAATATGCCTGTTTTTGCCTGAAAATACATCAGGAGTGCAGCGAGGAGTGTGTTGTTGCAGTTGTTGTTGTGTTTGCGCAGAGACAGGGGATCGCCCCCCTACCCTTCAGCTATTCCACCCCCAGACTCCCTTCGCCTGCTGCAGAGACTCATCCAGATCTGTCCCTTTTTAGAGGTATCAGGAGGGAAACTGAGCTGTGGATCTGCGATATGGGGATGGTACAGGGGAGCAGCGGTTCTCACCATGATATGACTTCTGGGTTCAAACGTGCGGGTCAGAAGAGGCCATTCTTCAAGTTATTACTCCTTCTGGTTTCCACCCAATCATGATGAAGGAAATGACTGGGTGGTTTGTCAGGAGGCTTTATTTTGTTTGGTTGTTTGTTGTTTTCACCAATTTTGCGTGTTTTGACTTTAATGATACAACAAGAAATATTAAAGATTATATATAAAATACACTAATATTTTTTGTAAAAGTGATACTATAATGTAAAATAAACCTTACCATAGTTATACCATGGTTAATATCAGAAAATATGTTGGCAATTATGATGTTATAGATAAAAGAAGTTGGGATCTCCTGTTTCTCTGAAGCTGTGATGACTCATTTTAACAAATGAAAGTTTAACTAATTTAATTATTATATTACAGGTTATCATAAAGAAACATCAGGTTTATTCTAAAACTTACTGTGGCTCCATTTCAGAAATCTGAAGGTTAGTTTGATCATTTCTAGCTTATGTTTGTATTAAATTATGTTGTTGCTTGTTGGTTTCCTTTCATGGTGCATTCAATAACAAACAGTATTTTAATATTTCTGGCTATTTTACTACATTGACAGGTCAAATAGTCAAAACAGCGTTATAATTCACAAGACTGAGTGCTGGAGCAGCTTTTTGTAGCTGTTGTATTTTCTTTTTATTGATTATGTAGCTAGTTAACACTTCTTGTATCCTGCTGAACCAACACTAACAGGTCCTGCTATGTTATGTTCTACTTTGATACACTTTAATTAGCAATTTTATATACAGTGCTTTTTTTTTTTTTTTTAGCAAAAATCACTCCAACCGTCTCCTTCTGGTTTTTGTTAGTTTGTTTTCAGCCTATACAGTTAAAAGTTTCAATGGCACCCTAAGTGAAATTTAAACACAGTTTTTGGTAACTTCTTATTTTGCATTATGCTTATCTGCCAGTAAAATATAAATGAATAAATGTTTCATATTAGCTACTGGTGTTTACCTTTTCAATTCCCACCTAAACAAAAAGTGAGCTTTTTGAGGATGATGCTACAGAAATTAACATTTGCAGTTTGAGTTACAATCTTCAGTTTGTATTCTGGCTTTTAAGCATGACTTGATAAGATGTACCTCAACTCTGTAACCTGATGAGTTAGTTTTTTTGTTTTTTTTTCCTGCTGATTCACTTGGTTAAATAATCCGTCCCTCTGTCTCCCTCTGAGACCTGTCAGCTGTATTGGGAGCTGTGGTTCCAGCAGGTGACAGACCGACTGATCTGGGAGCAGTCTGAGCTCAGAGCTGCCTTCCGAGGCATTGCTGTGAGCTCTGTTCTGCCTCGCTGCTGTTTTCTTCCCACGATCCTCCTGAGCAGCAGTGTCATCACGAGTCCCAGCTACATGCATGGTCAGGCCGTTCTGTCTTCCAGCCGCCCTGCTGGGAAAGGACGAGGGACCAGAAATGCACCAGGAGACCTGCTCGTCTCCTCATACACAAATTCATGCTCCTTGAGACAGGCCGCTGCGTGTTCCTCACATGATCCCTCGCCACAGACACGCCATCACATGTCTCTGCTCTGATATGCCGTTCACAGTCAGGCAGAAAACTACGACAAGGTGTGAAAAATCGACAGTGTTCGATAAAGACTGGACACAGCTGATGTTCATTATGAAATTAAGGGTGCATTCACATCTGTTGTCCTGAAAAAAGCCCATTTGCCTAGGAAGTCCAGTTCATTTGGGGAGGTGTAAACGCGCCATCGAACTTTGTCATAGAACAAAAAGGCAAACGCTGGCCCGCCTAAAAACCTAGGTCTTGGTCCGGTAGAAGAAAACTATAGCACAGTTCGAGTACAGTGTGAATGCAACCAGCCCGGGCACCGCTCCGCAAGCAGGAAGTGGACAGCCCAGGGCAAACAAACACGCATTTCTCTTACCTCATATGGAGCCGTCGGCTTGCCTTGTGTGAAAAACAACATTCTCCATGGCCTTCTGCCTCATCTTCTGCTCATGCTGGGTCCATTGTTAAAAAATGACAAAAAAGAACTCCTAAAGCCACTAAAATTTGACACCACTCCGTTTTGGTTTTTATTTCCAGAAGAAGAAGAAGAAAAAGTGTCTTCTTCAGAGGATTTTGTGTCATTTCTTTCAGTAGTTCTTGGTTCAGCGACACCACAGGGGAATAGGTTGGTTCGAACAGGTTGGCTCGACTGCACAGTGCAGTGTGAATGCAAACCGCACCAGCGCAAATGTTAACAAAATGTTAGGAATATCGGTCCCCAACCGAACCAAGTCTCCTGGATCATCAGGTGTGAAAACAACCTAACAGCTGCTGGGATTTCCACATCTCTGTGGGTGGACATTCAAATGCAACACAGTGGATAACAAATGCAAAAAAATAAAAATAAAATAAAATGACAAGGATACTGACTCGAGAGCGAAACACTGATCAGTGAAGCCCAGTTTGTTTGGTTTCATACAAAAAAAACAACTACGCTGATATAGATGACATCAACATATCAAACAGCTGACTTGAAAAGGAAATTGCATCATAACCTTAAATAATATAAATTTTAACTCCAAATTGCAGCTTTATGGTGTGTGTGTGGGGGGGGTGGGGGGGGTGGGACAGTTTTAAAGATGTTTAATTCATAAACAAAAGTAGGAAAACGGAATACTGTATTTGACCTGATGATGGCAGGTAAATACAAGTGAAAAAAATAAATAAAAAAACAGAAAAAATAATTATTGCGCCCAAAAATTTGGTTAAAATGAGGAGTTTTGTCACGTTGCTGCGATGAAGAGTGCAGGTGAGTTACCAAGACAGAAAGATGTCAATGAGCTCAGAGAAACTGTTGCTGCCCATCAGTCTGGAAAACAATTACAGGTCATTTCCAAACTATCTGGATTGCATAGAAAAATATCATTCACAAGTGGAGACCATTTGCGACAGACACCAATATTCCCAGGAGAGGCTGTCCCAGCAAATTCACCCCTAAGGTCAGACCATGCAATGCTCAAATAAATCGCAGACTCTGCAGGCTTCAGTTAGCACGTGAAAGGATAAAGTTTATGACAGGACAATTAGAAAACAAGAGTACAGTTAGTAGAGCTGCTGCTTCTCAGTTCTAATTCTGGCTGGGGGGCCATTCTGGGTGAAGTTTGCATGTTCTCTCTGTACATGTGTGAGTTTTCTCCGAGTACTCCGGTTTCCTCTCACAGACGAAAAACATACATGTTAGTCTGATTGGTAACTCTAAATCAGGGGTTCCTAACCCTGGTCCTTGAGGAACACTATCCTGCACGTTTTAGTTGTTTCTCTGCTCTGACACAACAGTTTTTATTAAATGGGTGATTTACAGGCTTCTGCAGAACATGAGGAAATAACTAAATCACTGAATCAGGTGTGTTGGAGCAGGGAAACAACTAAAACATGCAGGATGGTGTTCCTCAAGCACCAGGGTTGGGAACCACTGCTCTAAATTGTGCCTTGGTGTCTCTATGATGGCCAGGAGATCTGTCTGGGTTGTACCCTGTTTCTCACACATGTGGGCACCAGTGACCCCCGTGAACCAAAAAGGAAGAATTAGGTAAAAGATAATGGATGGATGGAGTATTGCATACGGCATATTGTATGTCTATCGACAATAATACAACTTTACCACAATCTATAGCAATGGCCCAGGTAAGATAATAACTTATGACATCTGACCTTAATTTGTGACCTTGTCCTGGGGTGATTAAAAAAGTATGAAATGCTGCAAATGTGTATTATTGAGTGGAAATTAGGGGAAATGCAAGGAAAGTCTTGTTTTAACTTGACCTTGATGTGAGCTGGTGTGATGGAAAGTGAATGCAACATTCCATCTAGTGATGATGCATTTGTGTATAAAGTTATATTCAATTATCTTGAGCAGATCAGAAGTTATCGCCCAGACAAGAGAGAGCGTATGTATGGATGGACAGACAAAGGCTATACCATAAAGTGTTTGTTTTATATGAACATATAATAAAAAAAAAAAAAAAAAAAACTGAACAAGTATGCTTGTTTGGACGAGGACAATTCATCACCACATTACTACAAACTTGTGTCTAACAGCCTCACATCACTGGCATGTGACATTCAGAAGAGGACACGCTGCCTTATCTCCTCGCAGTTCTGCTGACTGGATGGTCGCGTTGGACAAATCCAAAGCCAAATATTTAGGCATCAAACAGTTTGAGGCTCCGTTGTCCAACCTGTGATAAAGAGCGTGTCGGGCGGAGGAACTCAGGTTCATTAGCTCGGTCCCCTGATAAGGATGTATAAACAGCTCCCTCTTGCAGTGGCTACAGAGAGAAGCTGCCCCTCTGAACAGGCTGCTCTCCACCAGGGCCAGGGAGCATGAATATTTTAAACGGGTAAATAATTAATAATTAACAGCAAACAGGCCACTGATCAAATGGAGCAGACATGAAAACTCTGACTCTTGTAAACAAAGACGAGAGGACCCAGATTTCCTCCCCTCCTTCCACCTTCTTTTCTCGCCTCCTAAATATGCGCATCCTCAATCACCCCCTGCCTCCGCGTAAAACCACACATGTAGGAACACACAAACTGAACATCGGCGGCCACACCGCCCCCTCCGTCTCTTATTTTCCCCGAATTTCCACGTATTCCTCTGTGACCTGGGGAATGTGAACGAGCGGGAACACTTGATCTGGCCACCCGCTGTTTTCTGATGGAAAGATTTGGGTTTTTAATACGATCGTCACTCCTCCCACCTGGATAGGCCATGGCAAGACAAATCCCATCTGTGTGGCTCCAAACTCTGCCACAGCTTAAAAAATTCCCTTATTACAACTCCCTTAAAATGCCCAGCCACACCAGCTCGCAATAACGGCGGAAATGCTAATCACATTTCTCAGAAGCTTAAGGGGAGACAGACCCAAAAAAATGAGAAAGGAGATGAAGTCCCAGCTTTAATGACACACATTTACAGAAACATCCTCCAGAATCTGGCACATTTTTTCGCCTGGCTTTAGCCAGAGGAGGCGTTTCATAAAAATCAGACTTAATCGTGTAAACAACACGCAGACAAACAGTAAACCACTGCAAACTAAAATAAAACTGCTCTGGAAGCTGCGCACGGATCGCCTTCAGAGTTAATTTTAAAGTAAGCATCCCCTTCCTTGGAGATTTTAATTAATGCTTTAATATGCAAATAAGTCAGCAGAGATAAAATCATGACAAACAGATGGCAAGTGTGGGTAATTATTTTGTGAATCCAGCCGGGGCATGTATTAAAGCTATGGCATCACTTTCCTCGGGCCTCTGCAGCCACAGAAAACATAAAAATGGCAAACGTAGAGTATAAAAACAAAAACAAAATCGTATTCCGAATCAGAATTAAGGACTAAATCCATCGTCTTGAAGAGCTGAAGGGCCGAAGCTGTCCTTGCGCTCTAATATTAGCTTGATCATCGCTGCCACCAAAGTCAATGATGTTTTAGCCTGTCTTTGCACGTGGGAGTATTTTGTTTGTGGTATTGGCAAAATAAGTCATGAACCAGTGGATGTATTTAAATGAAACTAAGAAAGTGGATGTTCACTTACATCTGGTTAGCAAGCTGTGATACGTTTCTCCAGAAAAACAAAACATTGGTTCAAAGCACACAGACCTTCAGCCCCATCTACCTGCTCCTGTGGAGGCACCGGGTCCACATCCAGATGGGCCAGAGAGCGGTTGATCCTCAGGACCAGACTGAGGGCCATCAGGCCTCCCAGCTTCACCTGGTTCTGACGGAGGTCCAGTCTCTGAATGTGACGATTTTCTGCAAGGACCTCGGCCAGCGCCACGGCACCTTCACCCGAAGAAAAGAAGAGGAGACGAGAAACTAAACGCAGAAAAATAACTGGAACAAAACTGATCCTTTGTCTTAATGTTGAATTTCTGTGTACTTTGTGTTATTTTAGGCATTTATATTAAAACTTTCAAGTCATTCAGGGGTTGCTATGACTTCTGTTTTTGGGGACTGCTTAGTAAAGCAGCCAGCCACCCAGACAACAGTTTCTTAACTTTATAGCTAATGTCAAATTTAACGAAGCCCAAACCACAATGTGTATCCCCACAAATGTTGTAATAAAACAACCGGCTTGGCACCGTGATGCGTGCTATTACATTTATTGGTATTTCGAGTTACCATGGCAATGTAATTCACAAACAAAGATGCCATTTTCTCATTCAAAACGCCTGACAGAACTCTAAAATGGCCACCACGCAGCAGTCCCCGTCTAAGTTTCTCCAGAACCATTCTAGTTTGTAACTTACATACTTTCCAAAATATTTCACTTTATTTACAAATATTTTCTCTTCATAAATACATAAAGCACTTTTAAAAATATGCTTTAGCATATTTGTTTTGTTTTTGTCTTCTTATACTAAGATATAGCTAGTCTTTTGCTACTTTTAGTTAGCCTGTTGCTAAATGTTAGTTTTTAGCAATCGCTGATTTATTTGCTTTTAGCTGGGCTTGTACAAATTTGAACTTAGGTAGTCATTTAACACTTTTAACTGGCCTGTGCTACTATTAGATTTTAGTTACATGGTATTTTGCTACATTCAGCCTGCCTTTTGTTGCTTTTAGCTAGTCTGTCAGTACTGCTTGCTGGTCTTTTGTTTTGTAGCTTTTAGCTAATGTTTTCCTACTTTTATTTGGCCTTACTTGTTCATTGATGTTAATTGGTATTTTACTTTTCGCTATTTTGCAACTTGTAGCTTTTAGATGGTTGTTTTTTGTTTTTCTTGTTGCTACTTTTAGCAAACATTTTTCTCTTTGTAGCTTTTAAGCAGCGTTCTGCTTCATTTTAGCTTTAAGAACTCAGTTTCTGCTTGGCTAACATTTGGTACGCAGGACGCGGACTGCATTTTTGCAGAGAATGTGATTTCTTCAGCTTTAATTTTTTTTTTTTGAAAAGCTGCGTTGTCGTACCTTCGCAGGTGATGTTGGTTTGAGTGAGGCCGAGCTGCAGAACTGAGCTGTTTATCATCAGAGGCTCTCTGATCACCTGGATCCCCTCGTTATTCAGGAAGTTCTCCCCCAAATCCAGGACCTGCAGGACCTTCAGACCCGGCTGCAGAAACAAGACTTCTGAAATTAAAGTGGTAAAAAAACAGTTCATACGAGTTCAATTTGTGTGTGTGTGTGTGTGTTGTTGGGTTGAGAAGTCTGAATTATCTCCACTTAGCTGTGATTCTTCTTTTTGAACCATTTCCTTTCATGTTAAATGCTTGGAGTTTCTGTCTCTCTCTCCAGAATCCCATTAACAATAAGCATGATTAGTTGGTGCATGAAGCCGGGGGTGTCTGGGGCATGAGGGGCCCATGCTGTCTGAAGAGGAACACGACGCCCACCGCTGGCTGCGTCCCGTTGCCTCACCACCCTCCTCTGGTCACTGCTCTGAAGAGCAACGGAGCACGGGGGTGGAAAGAAGCCAGGAAGGCAACTGACAGACCCACAGTGTCTTCTTCTGAGTTAATTTGCACCGGCGTGACAACAAACACACTCGAGAGCCTTTACCCCCTCCCTCAGTCCTTTTCCTCACCGACTTGCAGCACACAGAGGTGCTGGTACATCTGACGCATGGCGAGAGGCAGGGAGAGCATCCGGGATGGATATGCACGAGGGATAATAGCAGACAATTAAAGAGGCGACTGCGTGGTTGAAAGCTGTCAAACGTGAACCCCAGGGGGGGCTGGAGTGAGAAGTTTGAGTGGGGATGGTAGAAGTGTGAAAGCACCAGAAACACAGTATGCTTTCACACATGACATGCTGACTTTAAGCAAAAAAAATTAAAATAAAAAATCAACAAGAGCTCTGAATGACACTTTTCACCTCATGTCATACAAGAACAGGTCTCTCTTGTAAATGAGTCCTCGAGGCTCAATGAGATTAACCTGCCTAAATAAAGGTTGAATGAAAAAAAGAACAAAAGGTTTTTGGACTCTGTTATCAGGACTTAAAACAACTGATATCCAGGAAAAAGTTGGAGCAGACAGTTTAAACACCATCTTCCTCCTCATCATAATCCACATGACCAGCTACTGGTCTAATTATGGTCATTATGGCCTGGAGCTGGCACGCTCCATCTATTATTGAATCAAACACAGAGGAGCAAACAGGAAAGGCCTTTAATTTCTACCCTCCTGACTTCCACAATCGCCACTCACATGACAGGAAGGTGCAGTTTAACCTGCCAATCAGGAGGCACGAAGGTTATTCAGAGAGTCTGAGGAAGGCATGTGGAGGCGGGATATTTTTAAGAGGGGTGTGTGTGTGTGTGTGGGGGGGGGGGGGGTTCTCTACTTTAGAGGAAAGCAGGTATCTCCATATTCATAAAATAAGAAACATTCCTTTCAATATTTGAGTACTTTATGCTTCTATTTTCATGTGTCATCTCCATCCATCCACCTCCATCTTCAAGCTCTTCTGGGAGGACCCCAAAGCGTTTTCAGACCAACTGAGAGACGTAGTCTCTCCAGCAAGTCCTGGCTCTTCCCCGGGGTCTCCTCCCAGTCAAACATGACCGAAGCACCTCCTTAAAGAAGCTCCCAGAAAGCATCCTTATCTGATGCCCAAACCACTTCAACTGGCTCCTCTTGGTGTGGAGTAGTGGTTCTACTCCGGGTCTCTCCCACATGATTGAACTTTTCATCCTATCTCTAAGGAAGAGTCCAGCTACCCTGCAGAGGAAACTAGATTCAACCGCCTGTATCCATGATCTGATTCTTTCAGTCACTTCCAAAAGTTTGGGACCATAGGTGAAGGTAGAAAGGTAGACCAACCAGTAAACAGAGAGAACTTTGCCTCACAGCTCATCTCCCTCTTCAACACAAAGGTCTGGCATAGAGTCTGCAATACTGCAGACGCTGCACCAATCCGTCTGTCAATCTCACGCTCCACCTGGGTGTATCCCACGTGTGATGAGTTAAATGCAGAGAACCAATTTTGTCATTGTATGGGAACATGACAACATTTAGTGCACAATATGGGGAAAACCCTGTTTTTAGATGTGAAATGTGCTTTGCACACTTTTCCCACTGTGGTTTTGAAACACCACAATTCAGATGGGTCGTATTGGTTTTTCATGTGATCTTGTGGGAGAAACACACTAAATTCACATGCTTTCATAGAAAGGGATGCACTGAGGATGAAAGTGTTCCATGGTGCTGGTGTTCCTCACCAGAACCTTGGCCAGGTGTTCCATGCCTCTCTCCGTGATTTGGTTGTTTCGCAGCAGTAAGACCTTCAGACCTTCAGTCTGTTTCAACAGACCTCCACACAGCTCCTCCAACCCTGAAAAAAAAAAAAAACATCAACACATGTTAATTTATGCTGCTGAGTGTCAGAACAGAAGTTCAGGAAATCCTTACAAAGATCAGAAAAGAAAAAAAAGGTCAAGTTTGAAACTCTTGGCTCATAAAATGCTTTCAAGCCGGGCCTAAGCTGGTCATCTGCAGGCAAAAGCAACAAATACAAGCATCTCACCATCATCTGCTACAGTGTTGTTGCTGAGCTCCAGAGTCTGCAGAGAGGTGTTGTATTTCAGCAGGTCCCCCAGCTGCAGGGCGTCCTGGAAGCTGTTCAGCAGGTTGTTGGTTAAATGGAGCTCCTGTAAAGCTCTGTTTGTCTTCAGGGCACCGACTGCAGGCAGCGAGTCGAGACGCAGACCAGAAGCACAACACAAAGGGAACGTTACATCTGCTCAAACACGTGACATTGTTGAGTTAATGCAGGGCTAAGTGCGACAACAACTGTTTCATTTTTAATTTATTTTAGAAGATCCATGCCCCAAAGATTTCCTTTTTATATCGAACTTTCAGGTTTTGTAGATTATCATTTTGGGCGGCTCAGTTTTTGCACGTGAGTGTAGACATGAGACAGGACAGATGTAAACAGCTGGAACAAAGCAGCCATGACTATGCTACGTGGTATTAGGGCTCATTTGGTGAACTGTATCAACCGCTTCAGCTGGTTTTAGCTGACTTCAGTAAAGATTAAGTTGCTTCTGTTGCTATGAGGTGAAACTATGACAGAAGTGTTACTTCATCCTAACTTCACAAACACATGGAACATACACTTTAATTTAAATGAGTGAAAATATTTGGTGTGTTTGTGGAGGAGCAGAACCTGAGCTACAACTGATTGCAGAGCAGGGATCACAGTGAAGACGTGATATTTCCCTATCAGTAGATCTTCTTCTTCTTTTGGCTTTTCCCTCATCAGGGATCGCCACAGTGAGTCATCCTCCTCCATCTCACTCTGTCCTCTTCATCCTCTGTCCTCACTCCAACTACCTCCATGTCCTC
>JARVLU010000624.1:20318708-20338460 GCA_031762415.1 Simpsonichthys santanae | reverse complement strand
GCAGGGATGATGGGGAGAGAGTGAGTGGGAAGAGGAGGAGGAGGGGGTTTGTCAAAGCTGAAAATATCAAAGAGATCCAGGAAGCATCTGAAAATGTGGAGGGAAGAGTGGGCAGCATACTGAGTCCGTTTGGGTCTGTTCAGCTCCCAGCTGAGAGGAGGCGACCGGCGCTGGGCTCAGATTGGATTTTTTTTGTCCACATGAAGAGTCACAAACACAAACTGATCCATCATGGACTGAATTTAACGACACACAACAAAATACAAGCACAAAGTCAAAATAAGCCTTTATAAAGCTGCAGGGTTTCCACTGACATGATTTTACACTTCATAGATGTGGAATTTCAAATAAAATAATTATTTATCATTGCTTACCTCCTCTTTCTCTCCTGTATCTGAACCGGACTGGCCCGCATTAGAATAGAAGTGCAATCATGTTACAATTATTAATGTAAGTTTTATTTAGAATCGTTTCTTGGAATGGCTTTGTCTCAGTATAAAAACAGTAAACTGAATTAAAAATAGCATTATTACTCCTGGTAATAATTATGATATAATAAAAATAAATATAAAAAGCAGATTTTTTAAATGTCTCATCATGTCTGCATGAATGATGCTGTATTTCCATAACATCTAGCATCATCAGATAAAAGTAAAGGGAAAACTACGTAAGAAAAGTTTTTCATACAAAGTTGTTTTGGGCAAATATGATTTGATAAAAAAAAATGATTTTTACGTTTATTTTTTATAAAATATATTAATGTGTTTTTCTATACTAACAGGACACAGAGATATTTGTCATAAATCTGCATCAGAGTTTCTCTTATCACAGCTCAAACTAGAGAAATGTCATTTTCTGTGAAAATGCAGAAACTTGCTGAAAAAGTTGAAACTGAGTTGTTAAACCAAAAGAAGCAGAATACTAGCTGAAAGCTAAAATAGGCAAAAGCCAAAAGTAAAACAAACAAACAACAGTCTAAAGTGACTAAAGGTTAGCAAAAAGTATCCAAACACCTGCTAATTAAAAGCTAAACGTAGCAAAAGACCAGCTGAAAGTATGCTCAGAACTGTGTGTGTATGTGTGTGTGTGCGCGCGTGCGTGTGTGCGTGTAACCATCCATGCACAGCACTCAATCGACCTCTTTTATATTTTCCTGTGAGTGTATTAATACATTTATGTATGACTGTGTACACTCTTCTAGCCTGTGTGTGTCTACTTCTACTCTCAATTTATCTGTAGAGTCACATGACCATCATGCTTGCACCCCCACCCCCAAAACACACACAAGACCCACACATGTATTCATACACACACCTCTTTCCCTTCTTCACCAGAACAGATGAGAGACTCAACAAACCCGATCAATCTCACTCAGCAATTTTAATTTGTGTGTTTCTATAATGCATCCCATTGTATGTATGCATGTGTGTGTGCGCGCGTGTGTGTGTCCTGGCTGCCACTTCCTTTAAAGACATGTGCAGCAGTGCGTAAAGTGGCAGGTAAGAGATTAGGCCTCTAATCCTGGTCCAGACCTGCAGAGATGGTCATGGGTCAAAATCTGGTCCTGCTGCCCGCACAGCACAAACAGACACACTGAATACTTGTGCACACACAAACACACACACACAGAGGATGCTCTATATAAAATGGTCATATTTGCATGCAAAAGATGTGTAAATAATCTTTGGTGAATGGAGAATGTTTCCTTGCAAACCAGATTTCTCGGAGCAAAAACAAAGCTTGGACGCTGCTGCTGGTTCTCTGGACATGATGCAACAAAAATATGTGGCTTTGAAAGTTTGAGTGATTTCAATCGTTGCAATATTTGACCAAAAAAAAAAAAAATCAGTATAAAATCAATCAGTGGATTTCCAGGAGGACTCACAGGAGAACCGCTTCAGTTCTTATGTTCTGCTGAGTTTTCCTGATGTGACTTTAAAAAGTTTTGAACTAACCTGATCCTTAAGCCATGATCTGGTCTGCAACTTTTGGGAACTGATTGGACTAATTGTGGGAAAACACAAATCTTCACTTAGAAACTGAATTAGTATTTAGGACACATTTGTGTACGTACAAAGTACATAAAGGCTGAATAAACTGACTCAGTTAAATCACAATTTATATGTCTATTTTATTTTTATTTCCAAAAGAGAGTGGTTCGAGAGGCCTTCAGGTGCTTGGGGAAAACCTGTAAATATTTTTAGTGTAATTTTTTTTGTACATGTTTAAAATTCAAACACCACACGGTATGCCACTGAGACAGTTTCGAGACATTTTGGAGACTTTGTGTTTGTCTTTTGCATCGACACAGAGAGTTTTCAAGAACAAAAAATACTTTTTATTTTAGCTGAGTGAATGAAACTCCTCAATCTTGCTTCTTTATTTAAGATATTATTGTAGAGAAATGTATTTTTAAATAGAAAGTGGAACATATGCAATATAAGGTGTTTGGGTCCTCAAGACAACATTTACCACGAACGACAATAGTAACTTTTAAAGAGCCAGGATGACAAGAAACAACCAGAAAGATGTCCAAAGAGTCAAACTGCAAAGGTTTATCTTCTCTGTTAAGTTGCTGAATTTCTTCTCTTTAAGTGTCCAATAAGGTGTACCTCAGGGATCCAGTTTGGGCCCCAGTATTTCCTTTGAAAATGTAAACAAACTAGACAAAAATTGTCCTCTCTTAAAATCAATATTATACATACAAACAGTTTTAAACTGTTTTAACTTTTAGTTTTTCCTTCGTGCCATCTAATTTTTTAAAATTGATATTGTTTCATCAACTTTTTCTGTTGTTACCTCCACCAAGGAGGTTATGCTTTGGGTAGCGTTGGTCCGTCTGTCTGTGCACAAAATGTTACTGCATTAGGGACCCAGGGCAGTGCTATTCAACTGGTGGTCCGCGGGCCGGAACTTCAGTCCAACCCACCAATGAGTTAATTTAAAATTATATACAGGTATATATATGGTTTTAGGTTTAAGTTCTGTTTATTGCATTTATGAGTCAATGTGACAAAATATGCAAATTTAAAAGGCAACAGATCATTGCAATACCTGGATTATTTACATAATGACTTTAATTGCTGGATGTTCAGCCCCTGAGCTGCTGACTTTCAGTAACTGTGGCTCCCTGAACAGTTTTATTGAATAGCCATGGTCTAGGTATTTACGCCTTACGGTGGTGTGCACTCTCCAAGTGTTTCTAGTTTTGTAATTTATGTGTGTGTTTTAATGTTCTGCACATGACTTTGGTCATTATGGATTGTTAAAATGTGCTTTAAAGATTAATATATTTGTGTGTGTGTGTGTGTGTGTGTGTGTGCTTCATACCCAGTGTGAATAGCGGCATGCCGCTCAGCTGGGCATTGTGGAGGTGTAGAACGGTGAGCCGGCTGGTCAGCAGAGCTTTGGCTAAAGACTGAACCGGATAGTTACCCAGGGGCATGTTACACACATCCAGCCTGGAGAGACGCACACTCTGCAACACAAAGTCACCAGAACGAGGGATCTGTTGAAGGCAAGCGCTCCATCTTCACTGTTTTCTTGTACGTTAATTTCATTAAAACTGCCTTTTTTTTTTTCTCTTAAATCTGTGTTTTAATAATGAAATGATCAATCTGTCAACACAAACTAGTGGAATTCTGTTTATTTTGACAAACCAACCCAGAGTCCTGACCTTGCCCTGATAACAGTGATCTGAGCGGCACCATCTTATCAGTTTCATTTGCTGATATTCTCTGTGACGCTGCATTAAATCCAGTGTTCCTGCCGGCGTCTGCAGTGAGTTGACTTCTCACCCTGTTTGTTTGGCCCTGCATCTTCTCCCCACGTAACGCGCCCCAAACTCACTTTCCAGGATGAGCGTTATCCCTGCGAGAAAGCCTACATGAAAAGATTACTGCTCCACCGCCTCGGCCGACCTGCTTTATCAAATGAGCGAGGGCCCTCCAAGCCGATGTTCCCATACTGCTGTTGTCAGAAACGTCAAGATGGGTTGTAGATTCGTAGTACAAAATCATATCCAGCAAGGACGATGCTCCCTGGAACAGAGAACATAGTGAAGGGGAAAAATGAAGAAAGCAAGGCCCTAAATTTGACAGGAACGTTATGAAGTTTCTTTGCAAAGAAGGAAAAAAACTTTAATCTGATACCAGGAAAGGTCTGAATATGAAACTTTATTGGAACTAAGATGAAGAACAGAGGAGAAAAAAAACACTTTTGTTCATAAAACTCACATTTTCTTCCAGTTGGGCTGCCTGCAGACTGATGAAATCAAAGTGCAGCGATTTCAGGACAACTTCCAGAGCTTCACACGAGCTGTGGTCTAATCGCTCACCTTGATGGAGGAAAGCAATCAAACCAAGATAATTGGGACGCTGTTTGCTAACGGGCAAAATTGCGCACATCTAAATTTGCTTTTTTTTTTAATAAAAATATTTCAGCTACAATCAGGACAAAACAATTTCCTTTACAGTCAAAGTTTATCTGCATGTTTGTGTTTTCTTTTAATAAAAGTTCTGAGACTTAATCAGAAAGACAGAAAGAAATGATGATGATTGCTGCAGTTTTTCATGATTGGACTTCCAAGATGTGAACGCTCGAGTGTTTATTGAGTGTTCACTGTCTGCCTGCAGCCCACAGTAATCAATAAAAATACCTGTATACACCAGCTTAAATTCTCAAACTGATAAATGATTTGTGATTTCTTTAACTAAACAAAACAAAACAACAAACATAAAAAACAACTGAGAACAACTTATTATATTCTCCTTGGCAGAAAGTAACTTTATACCGTACATTTAATTAGCATATTTTCAGTATTTTTACGCTACATTACAGGTTTTTACATTACAGTATACTGTTGATAGTTAGAGACAATAACTTTAACGCAGCCTGTTCTGTTGAATTAGTTTCTGGTTTGGTTTTTGTTGTCTTCTCAACCCTGTTCCCTTCCTTCATGCTTCTTCCTGGTGACACACTTTGATCTCCACATCCTTTGGTTTAATTTGAAGCAACTTCTTCACGTTACAGCTGAGGCGAAGAGGTAAATCACAAAATCTAACACTAAATGCAAAGTTAATAGCAGAACAATGTTAACCATTTCGTTTTTTTGTACATTTGATTTCAGTGAAGAATAGGGCAGGAGATCGACAGATGCATTGGTGCAGCTTTGGCAGCATTGTGCACTCTGTGCCGGTCCGTTGTGGTGAAGAGAGAGTGGAACTTCAAGGAGAAGCTCTCTGTTTACTGATCGGTTTACATTACTATCCTCACCTGTGGTCATGAGCTTTGGTTGGTGACTGAACGAACGAGATTGCGGATCCAGGCGGTCCAAACAAGTTAACTCTGAAGGGCAGCTGGACTCTCCCTTAGAGATAAGGTGAGAAGTTCAGTTCTTCAGGATTGGCTCAGCGTAGAACTGATGCTCCTCCACATCCAGAGGAGCCAGCTGAGGTGGTTCAAGCACCTGGTAAGGATGGACCCTGAACATCTCCATAGGGAGGTGCTCCAGGTATGGCCTACTGGGAAGAAACCCCAGGAAATGCCTTGCTCATTTAGATATCAGCCGAGCACTGATACAGACTCTGTGCTCAATGACTGTTGTCACAGGGAAAACAGTTGTTACTATTTAACTTAAATCAGTTGAGTTTATTTATATAGTGCCAAATCACACCAGAAGTCATCTCAGGGTATTGAATAGAAACATTCATATACAAGTCAGGTAATAACATTATTTATCTGAGGAGCTACAGAACATCACTTAAAAAAAAACTGTAAAGTTTAATTGTGTGGTTTAATGGTTTATAACTGAGAGAATTGGAAACAGTATAAAAAAAATAATAATAATATATGGACAAACTGGTGAATAAAAACAAAACAACAAAAATACAAACTATTATGGCTATTATACAATAACCCAGGGAGAGGATGACTACAGCTATAAAAATACACAAACTTCAGAACCAAAATAAAGATAAACGGGAAAAAAATCAAACTCAGAAACCACAAAACATCTGACAATTAGGGCCAGTGGAATTTAAAAGTGGTTTCATTCTCCACTGGAGGCTTTAATGATGGATTAACTTTTCAAAGTTTCACATTTGATTTGGAATACAAATCATAAAAACAGAGAACAAAGTAGGTATTGTAAATAAACACATTTTTTAAACTGATATGAAAAGCTGGGGCCAGAATTTTTAAATGTTTAATACAATAAGACTTTGTTTGAATTCATGAAACTATATAAATACAGTGAGTGTTTGTGGGGAATTTGACATCAAATCACATTTAATAAGGACGGAGCGAGGCACTCAGCTTACCTTTGAGATCCAGGCGTTCGACAGTGCCACCTCTACACACACCCTGCTGAGAGAGACACAGAGAGGTGTGAGGAAGAGGCACGCACACACACACACACACACACACACACTCTCCCCGCTTTGCATTTGCACGGCCTCTCCATCCACCATGGCGGTTTGATCACGGAGCCTCATTGGATGCCGGAGTATGAATTATGAATTTTGCACAGTTTATCGCCACCGTTGATGGTGACACCGCGTCCTAATTAACCAGTGTATAATAATTAGAAACAGCTGGTCATCAGTTGATGTGTTCATTTGCCGGCGCCAGTGTTCCACATACATCTAATTTGACTGCATCAATCACGGGAGGTGGCAGATCTGCACGGGTGGTGGAGAACACTGACAAGCAGAACAAGGCGACAGGTTTTTAAAAAGCATCTTTTGCATAAATAGGAGTTGATGGGATCCATTTGCTTGTGACTGATGTTGGTTTTGCTCAACATAAGGAGCTGATAAACCTGATTTAAATTAGGATTTTCTCCTTGGAGTTTAAACACAGGTCCCACTTCCTGTGAAACACTTATTCCAGAGGAATTTTGTGTGTGTGTATGGTGGGGGGTTAACTTTATCTGTTTGTTGAAGCAGGAAGGCTCCACCAGGGGGCCCCAGAAGTGTACAAATTAAAACATAAATACAGAACTGGTTGTTTTAAAAAAATTTAAATAAACTAACCAATTTCAGATGGTTAGTTTATCTGGTTTTAGGAGCCAAAATGATTCAACATATAGGGTGCCCATTTTTCCACGGTGGCCCTGAAAAGTTCCATAGTGGCCCTGGGCACCCCACTGAACCAATACACGCACACGCACCCACACACACACACACACACACACACATCTTCAGTTTCCTCCTTAAATCTTTCTTCTTCCAAGTTAAAAAAAAAAAAAGGATGAAGTCTCGGCTCGAAGCAGCACGCGGAAAAGCTAAAGACAAAAGGACAGCAGCAGCAACATGCCTCTGTAGAAATTAGATCAGCGGAACATAAACTGGTCTCTTACATGAACAAAAGACTGGTGTGTAACTGGAACGAGACTGAATTCACACTGAAAATTATCTCTCCAAACAAACATGCTCTTACACAGACGAAATGCACGTCTGCGCCAAGAAAACAGGTGAAATTACCGACAAAAATACACCCAGCAAGGTTTAGTTATTTATTTTTATACAGCACTTTAACCAAGATTCCCTTTTTTGTGTCTTTAAAAAAATTAAATAGATCAGCCCTCCTCACATGAGTTCTACATAATTTTAAAGACCAATATTGCACATTGCTTCTTATTTGTGTGTTTGCTTAGCTTTTTTTTTTTTTTTTTTTTTTAATGGTTAAACTAAAAATAAAACACAAAGTATTTATTTTAAACATGGTTTAGTGAGGTGATGTGGCTCATTCTAGGAGTAAGGAATGTGGATTTTCCACTGTGTGTGAACCTGCACACACAGAACTGCCTCTCAAATCTGATTGGTGGATTCATTCTCCCTCTCTGTCAGTTTTAAAAGGTCAAAATTAGTCACTTTTCTTCTTTTTAATCTGTTAGAGGCATGAAATGTTTCAGTTTCTGTTGTTTTGGTGGAAAATAAATTGCCAAGACAGTTTGCAACAACTGCAAAGATACTGACAAATTAAGTGCAGTTTGACACTTAGAACGTTATTTTTGACATACATATACGTATAACAAATGTTGTTGAGAAGTTCAATTTTTATTACTGTTGTTAAATTAGAGCAACCCAAAATTAAACATATTTTCTTTACACAGAAAATATAAAAACAAGAGCCTGGGAAAATAGAATATTTAATATACGTGTAATTCTAAAAACATTAAATTGATATATGAGCCTTTGATAATGCAGATGTATTTCAAATGAAATCTGTTGTATGTCAGAAACCTGCAGACCTTTGTTGTATCAGCACCATTCAAGATCTCATAAAAATCAGTTTAATAACTAAAATTTAAATGTTTTTATCAGTGTGAGCTTTCTGTTTTTGGAAATAAATTTCTGGGTTTAAATTAAATAAATAAAAAGGACAGAGATGCATTTGAGATTTTCTTATTAATGCATTGTTTAAAAGCTTTAAGTTAATATGTAATAATTAAATGTTGAGTTTTGTGTAACAATAAACATGACAACCTAAAGTCTGTCTCATACAGGAAATAAGGAAATAAAGCCATGAGATGAACCAAATAGACTGTGTTTAGAAGAAGTAACTTCATCTCATTACAGAAAACACAAATGAGAAGACTGAACTAGAGAAAGAACATTTTCTATAAAAAAAAACAGCAGGAATGTAGCAAAAATGCTTTGTTCAAATTTGTTGATCTGAAGCTAATTTTGAGTCATTAAAGCAAAAAGCAGAACACTATAGCTAAACAAGAAAACAAGCTAAATGCTAGCGATAGTCCAAAAGTAGCAAAATACTTGCAAAAATCTAATAGTTGCAAATAAGAAGAGAAAAAGGGGAAAAAAAATTAGCAAAAGATGGTAAATATGTAACTAATACATAAAATGATAAAACTTTAGATGGAGGCTAAAAGTAGCAAAGGGCTAGTTAAAATTTGCAAACTGCTATCATAAAGCTGAACTTATCAAAACGCTAGTGAAAAATATCAAAAAGGTAGCTAAATGTAATAAAATGCTAGCTTTAGTATAGGCTAAAGTAAAAAGTAGCAAAATGCTAGCATCTTTCTTCTTCTTTCGGCTGCTCCCTTCCTCAGCGTTCACCACAGAAAACTAATTTGCACAAAGACTTGGCAATTATTTTTACGCTCGATGCCCTTCCTGACACAACCACAAACCGCCGAGCTACCACAGCCCTTTGAGTGGAGCAGAGAGTTGTCATCTGGGGTGCCTGGGGGAGCAGATGGTGGGGGCTAAGGGCCTTGCTCAAGGCCTCAGGGTGGGGCAAGTGAGGGTGCTTCACTTTTCCCACCCATATTTTGATGTTGTCGGTACAGGGAGTTGAACCGGTGACCTTCCGATTACATTCTCTAACCTCTGTGTCACCATTTCCACCAGCAAAAAATTAAAAAAGTTAAAAATTAAAAGTAGCATAAAGCTGGCTAAAACTAGCAAAATGCTAGCTAAATGTACCAAAATGCTAGCAAAAAGCTAAAAGTGGCAGAATTGATGCTAATAGCAAAAGTAGCAGAATGGTCACAAAATGCAAAAAGTAACAAAAGAATAGCTAAATGCTAAAATAGGCATAAATAAATGAGCTCATTTGCTTAAGCAGATGCCAATACCAATCAGTTTGTAGGAATCTTGATGCATTCCTATTGAGCAAATACTGTATTTGTAAACAGTGTTAAAAATTGAGAAAAGTATAAAACGTGTCCATCCCCTAACTGAGCCGAACATTTTGATGCATGAACGGCTAATAAAGCACAGTCTGCTGAAGTAGATTGCACTAGAATAATGAAAACCTGGCAATAATGCAGATTTTTAATTTAGGCCTCGTTTACATCAGGATGAGCTGCAGGATTTAGTTTAAGCCTCTGTGTACAGAATGTTGCACCAACCAATAACTCTTTTTATCTCTTTTGAAATAACCGGGACTGAAGCTGATTGTTGAAAAGCTTCAGACGCCGAACACAAGGCTGACTTTTTCCTTCTGGCTGAGTTAACGTGGGTTTATTTCACCTGTTTGTCACAAAAACAATCAATTAAAAACAGTCGCCATGTGCTGGTGTCCGGCCTGTGAAATCTGTCGTCTGGCACTAATCCATAAACAGTGCTAACACACACAGATAGAAACACACACACACATACGCTGCACCTCCTCCTCCTCAGGAAGAATACAGTGGTGACTGTTTTTCATCTTAATGAATTTCTGAACTTGTTCTGCGCTTCGTGGTGAAAGCCGGAAACCGAAGGCGCCGGCTGCCAAATCAATTGATGTGTCAGGAGGGAAAGAGGACAAAATGGAGTGATAAAAGGCAAATCATCTAACACACACACACATGCTGTCACACACACATTCAAACACGAAGCAGAAAAAGATGAGAGAAAAAAACAAATCTGGTTTCCAAACTAGACTCGTGCAGAAACCCTCTGTGGTGCTTTGTCCTAAAATGTCTTTAAATGCACCATTTTCCTTCTATTCGCCTTTAATTAAGGGACAAAAATAAGTGATGTATATATTTATTTATATGCATTTCCGAGCTCTTCGGGGTTAAAAAAAATCACCCCCACATTTTCTTCTAAGCATCTTTTCTGCGCCGAAGGATAAATAATTTAAAATAACACAACCTTTTATCTCACACTCTTTGATGGCGGCAAATTAAAAATGTAAATCGGGAGCTCATTAATATGCAAATGTATTCATTTGCTGTTAACAATTAGCAATTAAAGCTGCAGTGGCTAGAAAGAGCTCTGACAAAATTAGTAACTTCATTTGTCATTAAAAAAAGATCTAGAAGCAAAAAAAAAAAAAGGGGGAAAAGACAATAATTGACTTTTAGTGCTTTATTTTTTTATTTAGTGTCTAAATTAAAGTTACTTTGTGTCAAAGATATGGTCCTATTAAATGTAAAAAATAATGTATACAGGCAACGCTGACTGCTTGAGGTGTGTGTGTGTGTGTGATGCTGCAACATTGTGGGTACCAACTTTACAAAAAAATCCTACATTGTGGGGACCAACTGCTTCTTATGGGGACCAAAGCCTGGTCCCCATAAGAGAAGTCTTGTTGGTGGGTTAGGTTTACTAGTATTTGCCCAATACTAGTTTGCCATTACTAGTACTAGGCATGCAATGTAATGGTTAGGTTTACGGAAAGGTGCAGGGTCACGCTATAGAAAATTAATAGAAGTCAATGCAAAGTCCCCAAAAAGTATGTTTACAAGAATGCACGCACACACACACTCATTTCATTAGATTTTATTTTAAATTCAAACCAGAATTAAAACTTATCTACAGACTCTGAAATGTACAATGTTGACAATACTTATACATTATTATTATTTATGCTAATTTAAGCTTTTTTAGCTAATTCCACATTTTTTGCACTAATTTAACTTTTTTCTATCTACCGGTAATTTGTCAAAATGTGCTCTCTCCACTTCCTTCTAGTAATTTCAGCTCCTTTCTGCCTTTTTAGCTACTTTTTAGCTGATTTTTGCTCATTTAGCTTTTTTCCAAATAATTTTCACTTTTTTGTGCTCATTTCTGATTCTTTCAGCAAATGTGTTATTTCTGCTTTTTGCTGCTAAATTAATCTTGTTCTACCTTTTCAGCTACATGTTTAGAAGAGTCCTTAGCTAATTTCAGATGTTTTCAGATAAATTCTAACTTTTCTTTGTAATTTCTGCTACTTTCAGCCTAATTAACTTTTTTCTTCTAATTTCAGCTTGTTACGCTCCTTTCAGCTTATTTCTGCTATTTTCAGCTTTATCTGCTAGTTCAGCTACTATTTAACAGTTTTTATGCAAATTTTAGCTTTTTCAGATCGTTTCAAATTTTTGCAGCTCATTGCAGCTCTTTCCACTTCCTTCTGTTATAGCTTCTTTCTGCCTTTTCAGCTACTTTTCAGCTTTTCTGTCCTAATTTCAGCTTTTTATTTGACTTCTATTTTTTTGTGTTCATTTCTGCTTATTTAAACCTAAATCAGCAAATATGTATTATTTCTGCATGCTTTTACTAATTTAGGCTTGTTCTTCCATTTCAACTACATTTCAGAATGTTTTTAGCTAATTTCAGCTGTTTCTCAGCAAGTTCTTGAGCAATAAGCATTCACACTGCATTTTCACAGGAAATGCAATTTCTCTAGTTATTTTTAGCTTGACATTAACACCTCCATCCTGTGAGTTCAGACGTGATTGTTGCCATCAGCTGACAGATGTTTTGTCTAAAAAGTGGTCATTGTGGCGACGGAGCCTCTCCTCTCAGTGAGTCCAGGCCTGTAATATTATCCCACTTACAAAAAGCACTCATATTCCACTCAGCCAGCCATGGAAATTCAATTCACACTAATAGTGCCCCACCAATAGTGCATCACACATGCCTTTCAGTTTAACTGCAACTGTTCCCAATTCAATTAGGCACCAAGCATGGAAAGTAGACTCTTTTACACATAGAAGAGGTTTTATCCTTATTTTCAGTTCTGCACGCTGTTACCCAGATGGCATTTAGGGAAATTGTGTTTCACCATAAAGGCTGTGAAGGTTGTGTGTCTTAAATAAAGCACGCTTGTGAGCCTGCGTGTGTCCTGTGGTGATCCTCATCCCGACCTGCACTTCCTGCTTCCCTTTCAGCCATGATCGCCGCTCCACGTCGTTTCAAATGTGCCACTAAGTGTCCCGTTATCGGCCTGTAATGAGAGGAGCGACATATGTCCGGTCCTCCTGCTGCTCCCCGATAAGCCTCGCGCTCCTCCACCTCCTCCCGCTCCACGCTTTCATTTCGCCCGCTAACAACCAGCCAGGAAAATAGTGCGGCACTTACTTAGTGACATTTACCTCGGCTGTTCCACTCGAGGGAGGGGTGCTGCAATAACAATCAGCATGCATTTAATTTAAAAGAAAGAAAGAGGGTAAAAAACACTCTTTAGACTCACACAGGCAGGGAGATGAAGCTTTCAGTGTGTGTTTGTGTGGTGGAGCAGACTTCCACAGTGCAACATTAATGCTAATCAAAAGAGCTGAGAAAGCAGCGGTGGTCTGTAAAAACACATTTTCTCTTGTCTTTTTCATTTCTGGAGGGATTCTCCCCCCCCCCAATCCCCATCCTCATCCTCCTCCTCTCACTGCTGAGGGGTTTATCCCAAGAAAATAACATTTGTGGAATATGAATCTGACCCTGAATTTAATGCAGGTTTATATTCATGTCACTTTTTTCCCCTCCTTGCAGTGGGATAAATAATGAAAGTTAAGTTGTTGTAATTGATTTCTCTTCAGTCCACTCAACTGAATAATCTGCAAGGAAAACAACCACTAAGCTATTCATTAAAAGATTTGCCAACATGCAACTAATTCCAGGCTTACTCTGCAAAACATCACAGGAAGAATACAAACTTACAGTTAAAGCTGCTGTAATCTGGAACCCCTGTTTGAAACTGAGGGCTAGAAAACACTGACTCAGTCCGTCAGCACTGTTCTCTCCCTTAAACAGCACATAACATCCACATTTCAAAATAATGAGGATTTTATTGTTATAAACTTATTTATTCAAATTTCCTCAGTTAGATTGTCCTTTGACTGGACGGAACAGTATCCTCAATAAAAATATATTTGTACTTTAAATGCAATCATTGACGTCTTGTGCAATATCAACATTGTGGCAATTTTACCTGCTATTTTGTTGCGTAATCTAAAAGTTTTGCTTTTCCCTGGTGCTTCTATCAAAGCTCACACCTGCTCCATCATATAAACCAAAGAAGACCAAAGTTTTTTTTTTTGAAACTGTAGATATGTTTTAACATCTGTGATATTATGAAACTCTTGGCCACAACAATATGTTGTGGCCAAGAGTTGGACCGTGCAGAAATTTATAAATGAGCATTATTTAAACTAAGCAGAATATACTTTTGTACATTTAGTTTTTATGCAGGGCTGATGGGTTAAATGGAGTTGCTTTATGCTACTTTATTTATGAGCAGCTGCTTATGATATTTTATTCCTGAGCCCATCAGATCACAGTGTTCATCACTTTGTTTGTTTTGTTCCTGCCATGTTCAGTTAACGTTTGCTTTCTTTGGACCTCTGCAGCTCTTTAACTCCTTGATTCATCCGACTGCCTGCTCTGAGTCCTTCCTCCTTTCTTCTTTTCATCACAGACTCCACATCAACAAAAAGTAATATTGGAAACTAAAATGCTATTTATCGTAACGATTTATGTGCCTGTTTGTTTTATTACTACTCTGATTTTCATTGAGTTTTTTTTGTGTCTGACCGGTTTAGAACAGCTCAGAGACAGTTTAATAAACTTTTACATTATTACGGATCTGTTTATGTGCATCTTCAACCAAATGCGCTAAACTGCTTGTATTCTCTCCTGAGATAAATACAGTATATATCTGTATTCTGGAGAGAAACTTTTTAAAGCTTGTGTGCATCTCTGTAAGAGAGATGTTCAGAAATAACCAGAAGTCCACATCCTTAGTGTTTCCTGCTCCAGAAGAGTTTCTCTGTTACCGTGCTTGAGCTCGTTCTCCATGCAAAAGCCGCCACTTGGACCCGGTTTGATCATCTTAATTACCTTTTTATTCAACAAGCGGCACTTGAGTTCACACAGTGAAATCAGAGTCAAAGCGTGGCAGCCTGCACCCCTGCTGGCTCCAACTTAATATTGTTTACCGCTCCTATGAAGATGTCACCAACAGCAACACTGTTTTATCCACTTACAACATTTCAAAGGAGTGCAAAGGGCCTCGTGGGTGCTTAAAACCAGCTTTAAATAGTATTCAGAGCTGATCCTCAGGGAATCGCCTCACGCCTTAAAAGACCTAATTTAATAAATTTGCTCTTTAGGCGTTCATCTTTTCGATTTGCATCCTCTTATTACTGATTCATTCACACGCAGCTCTTTTTTTGGGGTCTAAATATTACCCCTCTTAGCTAATGTTTAAGCAGACATGTATTTCTCTTTCAGGAGGACCACCTACATTAAGTTTCCACTGCAGCTTCGTTCATTAGCACCTCTGTGATAATACTGCAGCTGTATGCTTAATGTGAGCACAGCTAAGTTTCTAATTTAACACAAATAATTCCCCTTGATCTCGAGTTAAATTTATGCAGAGCAGTGCTTTATCGTGGCTTGTCCAAGTAAAGTAAGTATACATAAAATGAATTATAAATGGAAAACTGCGTGTTTCAAGTTACCAGAGGGAGAGAGGGAGTGTGTGTGTCTCACTAAAGAAGAGAATATTAGGAAAAGCTGTGTGAAAAGTTTATAAGAGTGCAAGAATTGAATGGCACTACAGAGAGAGTGATGCCATTGCTGAGAGTAATGTATCAGAAAATACAGATATATTTGACATTACCTGACTAAAAAAAATTGGACTTTAGGAAAAAGTTAAGCACATTTTCTTTGTTTGACAAAAAAAGCTGCAAACATTTGAGTCAAGTCAAAAAGTCCCTGTTTTTTTAATAAAAACTTCAATAGTCGCGAGAAATGCTCCACTTTCCAACAACTATTTTCCACTAGTCTCTCAGATCTTTTCAAACCATTTTCCTGAAAAATTCCAGTATTTTTTAATTTTTTGATTAAAAATTACATGTTGAAGTTTTGAAACTAGATTAATTATTCCCTGTTTAATTATTCCTCTCAGACCTTTGAGGGCTACAACGCATTTACTGAACTGAAGTTATATCTAATAATAATAATAATAATAATTTTAATACAAAGCAATAATAAAATAATGTATCTAATAATTATTCTGATTTAACTTCAGTTTGTATGTTGCTTATGTGTTGCCTTGGTTTTGTCTGTTTGTACAGCACTTTGGCCTTGTTGCTGTTTTAAGTCTGCCTTATAATCTGTCTGTTTTGCTACTTTGACATCTTTATTTTAACTTGTTAAAAAATTTCAAAGAAATGTATTTCTCTCTTATGTTTGTCTATTGTTGATTGTCCAAGGAAAATCTACTGTTGCTGTTGTCATCATTTTAGTTTGTAGCCAGGTCTCTCTTGTAAATGAGTCGTCGAGGCTCAATGGGATTAACCTGCCTAAGTTGAATGAAAAGTGGTATGGTATGGTATGGTAAGTGGTATGGTATGGTATGGTATGGTATGGTATGGTATGGTATGGTATTTCAAAGAAACAAACAGTACTCCAATGTTACCCATCACTGAGATATTTGAAGAGGGAATGTTTGTAATTTTCTAGATGAACGTTGTTCTGGACTACAATTGAACAGGGAATACAAGTGAATGTTTTTCAAGCAAAATATTCAATTGGGTAAGAGTTACACTGTGTAGAAGAGCACATGGACGTTGTCCCCCCCACTCCCCCCGCTGCCGCCCCCCAGCCAAAGCAGCACAGAGTGACAGATCCTGGTGAGTGGAGGGAGCAAATTTATCCACCATCATGTGCAGTGGTGGAGCTAGGGTGTGACTAAAGGTGGCCTTGACCACCATAGATTAATTTTCAGCCACCCTAGTCATTTGAAGAAAATATACTTTTAAACAATATAAAAACTAAAAGACAGTTTCTTCAAATGATAGGAGTGGTAGGTTTACATAAATATATACCTTTGTATGAGGGTGACATGGTGCCCATGTCCAGCCATCACTATGGGAGAGGCGGGGGACACTCTGGACAGGTCTCCAGTCCATTACAGGGACGAAATGAGACAAACAACCATTCATTCTCTCACTCACTCACTCACACCTAGGGACAATTTAGTTACTGATTAGCCTAACGTATGTTTTTGGTCTGTGGGAGGAAACTGGAGTACCCGGAGAAAACCCATGCATGCACAGAGAGAACATGCAAACACCACTCAGAAAGGCCCCCAGCCGGGATTTGATCCGGCGACCTTCTTGCTGAGAGGCACCAGGCTACCAACAGTTCTACCACCTGAGCCACCATGCCACTTCATTTCATAGAATATGATCTAAATTTCTGCATAACTGTCCAGTTTTGTTGTTATTCATATCTTGGTGGATTTGTAAGTGCTAACAGGCAGATGGTCTCATGTTTTCTTCTTCCTTTAGAAGAGTCAGTCTCTGATGGAGCTGCTTAATCTCAAACAAGTACACTTCCCCCACCGTGCTTTACAAATCACAGCTAAATCAATTGTAAAAAGTTAATTATTCTTATAGATTTATTGCTGCATTTTTCACAAACAAACTGAAACACAAATCTGTGTTGTTTATGCATGGGATTTATTTCTGAATATTTGTGTTACTTCTTGCTGTAAAGGGTGGCAGACATTTTTAATTAGGCAGCTGAGACCTAATTTAAAAAAAGCATACATTTTATTAGAAATCTACACATCTGGAGATGATTTTACCAGCAATCATTATAATCAGTAGTGTGGTTGAATATTTTATTTTTCACTTATTTGAAGACGAAATAAGTAAAAATAGTATTGTCAGACTTAAATACTGTTTTACCTCAAAGAAGGCAAAAAGACATAGAGATTATTTGTGAAAACAGCAATAAGAGGTACTATTGTTAGATTTGTGTGAAATTTCAGACCTTTTAATATTCCAACTTGTAAACCCCAAATATATTAAATGTTTACATAAACACCAAATTACTACATTTTAGACCCGAACAGAACACTCCAACAGGCTTAGAATTAGTCAGCTCAATTACCGTGATGCAACACATCATAAATACGTTAACATGTTTGTTAAAAATGAAATAATCCAAGTCTTCTGAATCAGACATTCATTTATTTTTAAAATCCTGATTCAAAGCCTGTGAGCTGTTTGTCTCAGTCAGTTTGTTTGGATCCGATTCATAAAAGAGCTTTAGTTTTAATAAAAGCTGCAGTCAGCTCTGACAGCCTTGACTCGTGCCAGTTTGTAGAGCTGATATTGATCCCTTCTCGAGAGCTGTAATGTTATTCCACCATGCACTTCTTTATGAGCACAGTTGCTGATGTTGCTTAGAAAAACAGGGTTTTGCACATTTCTGTTAAAGCAATATTTCACTCTGCAGCTTTGGTCTCTGACATTGTGCATCCGAAGTCAATATGTGGTTAAAAAAAATAAAATCTGGTTTATGGCAAATGTCATGTCAACAAATGTAAATAAAATCAAACTGTGGAACATTTATGAGCTTTTGGAGCTTCTATACATCCACCAATGAAAACCTGGTAAACCCCAAGGAGTTCCCTTGAACTCCATCGCGTGCGCAAATAAAACTGAGTGTTTCTCAGCAATTACAAACTCTGTTTAAACTACATTGGTATCAAAATAAGGCTAGCATTCAGGAGATTTCATCAGAAATATAAACCATCAGCTTCTATTGTTTCATAGAAAATGAGGATGGAATTCAGATACAAATGTTTTTTTCCTTATCGCCTGAAGTTGTTTTTCTTGCATTATATAGTATTTAACTTTTAAAACTATGATGAAGGCTAAAATGTCTTGGAAACTTTGAAACAACATGTGGGCATTACTTGTGCAAAGATTCATGCTGCAAAGTTACACAAGTGCTAGTAAAGAATTAGCTCGGTTTCTGCCCTTTTTGCACAAGAGGGCACAGTTTGGAACCATCTGAGAAAGTAGTTTTTTTATTGTTTTAAAAATTCAACAATTAATTAGCTTTATTTACATGCCTAAAATAGTTTGTTTATGAATCTTTTTAAAAATGAATCCTTATCTCTTCCTCTGTCTGTGTTGCTCAGTTTGAAGACCTGAACATTTCAAACCAAAGCTAGAAGGCCAGACTTGTGTTTGGCGATCATCATTTTAACAAGTCAAAAGCTCCAAAGTCAACTTTCAGCTGCTGAATAAAATTGACTGTTCAGGTCAGGAGAAAATATAAAACAAAAATAAAATTGAAGCAGTTTGCTCTCACTGTCTCATGTTGGTTAATTGGACCAATACATCTTAAGGAGAACATTTTTATAGAACAGGGTTTTACAAACATGTCACTTGAGATGTCCTGATGTTAGAAGATTGGATTAAACAGAAATGGAATCTTCTCAGAGCGAGCTTCTGTAAGGACTCACACTGACGACGTACCTGGAGCTGCTGCAGGACGCTGTCTTTGGGTTGGAGCTGCTGTTTACTGCAGCTCTGCTCATATGCAGCAATTATGTCTGTCAGGGTGACGCAGCGTTCGGCTAAAACGAGAAAAAAATACATTTATTCAGAGATGTCAAGTCCAGAATTGAATTCAAAATCTTACTTCTAACATACAAAGCCATCAACAACCTAGCTCCATCTTATATTTGAGATCTTGTTGTTCCATATTTTCCTAACAGAGCACTTCGCTCTCAGACTGCAGGCTACCTTGTGGTCCCTAGAGCTTCCAAAAGCAGAACGGGAAGAAGATCTTTCAGTAATCAGGCTCCTCTCTTGTGGAACCAACTTCCAGTTTTTGTCCATGAGGCTGAAACATTGTCCAGTTTTAAAACTGGGCTTAAGACTTTCCTTTTAGATAAATCCTATACAGTAGTTAGAGTTGGCTTGTTATGGTGCTATAGGCTTAGACTACTAGAGGACAAATTGACCTAATTTCCTTAAACTAATTGTTAAAATTGAATAGTTTTCATTTGATACTATTTCTGTCTTAACATGCGATTCTTGACCTGCCATTGTGTAGCTGTTCCTATCAAACCCAGCCGAGCAAATGGACACTTGTATTGAGTGTGGTTTGGCTAAAGGTTTCTTCCTCATCTTTCCACTGTCGCCTTCATACTTGCTCAAGATGAGAGTTCTGTGATGGAGTTAAACTCAAAGCAGTCTGCTCCTCAGATAAATAATGTTAAATTATT
>JARVLU010000624.1:20296089-20306323 GCA_031762415.1 Simpsonichthys santanae | reverse complement strand
TGAAAATGAGTTCTCGTGGCTCAATGAGACTAACCTGGATAAATAAAGGTTAAATGAAAAAAAAAATGAAAAAAATTTTTGATATGATTACAGAGTTTCACTGACACTTTTTTTTCTGTTTGGGTTGAAGCGGCTGCTTCAGTTTCAACCCGGACAGAAAAGGTGCGACACAACAACGTAAGTGCGTGGTGACGTAGATGTTACGCAGAGCTCGAGTCCAGAAGGCGTTAGCGGTAGCAGGCTAGGCTAGGCTAACCTCCAAGGCACGTTTAGTTTTCGCTTCAAAATGAGTGCCCATGACTGTCAGAATGTGACTGAACAAGCTTTCACAAGTGAAGAGAAAGCAATTGATAAGAGAGGAAAGACTTAATTTGGCGGTGTGGAAGTGGTTCGGCTTTCTAAAGCCCCTTTTTCATAGCTCCTCTTCAGCACGACTCGACTCAAGATCCGATAAACTGCAGGTTTCAATGTGCTGCAAAATGTGATGGGAAGTTGTTCCATCTAGCAGTGTGAACACATCTAACTTGTTTCATCTGAAGAGTTTCCACTCAATAGAATATGCTGAGAGCCAGAACTTGAAGCACAATTAAAGTTTGAGCCAACGTGTCCCTGAAACAACAGCCCCAGCTGTATCAAAAGAGAGACCCATGCAGCAGACGTTTATGTTGTTTAAAGTTAAAACTATTATTGACAAAGTTGAGAGTTTTATGTTTATTTGATGGTGATTTCAAACTTTTTTGAAGGCTAAATACAAATAAAAGGTGAACATTAATGTATTTGTACAGTCTTTCTGAGGCTTTTATTTTGTTTATATCGATATCAAATAATATTGTTATCGAGCGAAATTAAGAAATATATTGTGATAAAAGTTTTTGCCATATCGTCCAGCCCTAGTAAAACTTTATTCAACTCATTCATAATAACCACATAAAATCAGTTTGAGGTCAGTAAGCACAACCAGAATACATAGAGTTCACCTGATTTATAATGCTCACTGTTTTTAGCCAGGTCTCTCTTGTAAATTAGTCCTCGAGGCTCAATGGGACTAACCTGCCTACATAAAGGTTGAATGAATTTTAAGTGTGCCTTATAGTCTGAAAAATACGGTAGTAACAAGAACTATAAAAAGGTTCCTGCGATCTGAAAACATCAGTGACTTTTCAGTATTGTGCAGTCTGTTACCTCAACACCCCACTAAATCAATAAAAATGTTTTTTTTTTTTTTTGTTGATAATTTAAAGATTCAAAGAAGTATTTTTCTACATATGTGGCAGCTGGATGGATCAGAGTTTCTGTTAAAGGAAGAAGGTTCCCAGGAATCAGATAAAAATTGATCTCAACTCAAAATGGGAAACAAAGCCAATAAGCGTTTTCTTTCCAGAACGTTGTTATGGAACAGTTCATAACAATATTAGACTGTTTTCATTCTGTTATATTTTAGTTGTGCACGGTGTGGGTCTGCAGGCTGATGTGCTTGTTTGGCTGCAGCTCCTTGTAGGCGCGGTGACCTGCAGATCCTGGGTTACTGCATGGTTCAGTGGTTGTGTGGGCAGCTGCCATGGGAGGACAAGCTGCAGGACCCCCAGTATGTCAGAGACTCCAAGATCAGGTGGGACACACACCTGCAGGAAGAATCAAAGCTACAGAATGTCACGGGTGGAAAATTCACCTGAACGTTTTTCTTCACAGGAGCCAAGAAAACATCACAGAGTTTCTGTCTCAGTGTTTCTCCCCCCAGGACAAGCCAGGTATTCACAACAAACACGCTGGGTTGACTTTAAACATTTTCACGGTCGTTTAAAGCGAAGCCGGAGACACCGACGGTCTGATTTTAGACAGACGTCCACTAAGACGCACACAGGAAACGTTTCGTTCCAGCTGTAAACGGCTGTTGTGACGTTTGTCGTCTCTTCGCGGTGATTCTCTGACCTGAAGGCAAAGTGTCGCTTCAGACTGAAGAGACGTCGCAGCTCCTTCCTTCTGCTTGGCTGAGCACAAACAGTTGTTTACAACTCCGTCTGTGTGTGTGTGTGTGACCGTGTGTCACATCTGAGGAGAATCGCTCCAAACATTGAAGCGCAACACTGAAACCAGAGCTGAGCGCGAGGCTGACAACAGGGGCGGCGTGGAACACGGCGACGCTCGGGGGTTGTTTCTGAGTACAAGTTCATCTGCATAAACACAACAATGCATTTCCTGCCAAACCAGGATGAATGCAAGGCTGGACTGCAGCTTGATTTGCCACCTAAAAAATAAAATGGGACTCATTAGAAACAACTAAAGAAAAGATTAATTGGGTCTTTCAGATTGTTTCATGTCCTGATGTTTAAAAACCTTTGTGAGCGTTTATCTGATGAGTAGCTGTCAGCTCATTGTGACCTAGTGCGTCATCTTGTTCCAGACGAGATCCAGAAGTTCATGGAGGAGGTGAAATCCCTGGGATACAAAGAAAAACCGCCGTACGAGAAGCTGCGCTCCATCCTGCTGAACGGACTGAAGGCCATCAAGGCCAAAGATGACGGCCAGCTGGAGTTTCCACCTGTCAGCGGAGCTGTGGCACCTCCAGTCAAGGTCAGGACACACCAACACGCCGAGGCAGGCAGGGTTCAGCTCGGGGTTCAGCTGTCCATCAGCAAACCGATCAGTTTGATATCTGGAGTGACAAGAAGCTCCTCACCAAGATGAACGGAAGCTGTGACTGGAAAGTCTCAAATACTTAAGTTACGTCACGGCAATAAAATAAAAAAATGCATAATTTACCCACAAAAAAGGTGCGTTGTGAATAAAATATGTTTATGAATAAGTTAATAGTGTGAATGTTTATAGAGCATTCACTCTATTGTGATCCATTTTTCTTCCATATTTTTTTTGGCGTTATTCACATCCCGCAGTTTTCAAGCTGTTTCAACAAATATCAAATCGTTCAGCTCTTTCAGGACAATCCTGTTGTGACCTTTGGTATTGGCGCAACTTTAGCTTTTTGAAATGTTTAGCCTTTTTTGCCATTTTTTTTCTCCTAGAAAATGAATTGAGCTCATTTTACATCCTTCAGATCTTTAGATCAGTTTACAACCTTTTACAGCGCCTTTCTGGTTCAGCTCTCGGCTTCCTTGGGTAAATTTAAACAGCTTTTTCAGCTGTTTGGTGTTCCTTTCAGATTCTTTCTGCTAACTCCTTAGTTTGTAGCCAGGTCTCTCTTGTAAATGAGTCTTCGAGGCTCAATGAGATTAACCTGCCTAAATAAAGGTTGAATGAATGAACTACTACATTTTTTGTTCTTCTTCTAACTTCCTTCTGTTAAGTGCAGCTTGTTGTGCACCTTTCAGCTTATTTCCGCAAGTTTCAGCTTTTTCTACAATTTCAGCTACCATTTAGCTGTTTTATTCTTATTTAATAATTTTTCAGCTAATTCCACATTTTTTGCACTCATTTCAACATTTTTCAGCCTAATTCAATAAAAATACGCTCTTCACTTCCTTGTGGTATTTTAAGCTTATTTCTGTTTTTTTAGCTACTTTTTAGCTGTTTTCGCTTATTTCAGCTTTTTTTTTCAGATAATTTACACTTTTTTGTGCTAATTTCTGGTTCTTTCAGCAAACACGTTCTTTTTGCTTTCTTATGCTAATTTAAGCTTGTTCTACCTTTTCAGCTACTCACTGTCTATTATTCATGTTGAGATTAAGTCATTTGTGTTGCTGAGGTGGTTCCTGTTCTGTCTCCCTGTGACACTTGCTCTCCGTGCGAAAGGCACTGAAAATGCCACCGGGGACGAGATGTTTCCAACAGAAAGGTTAGCCGGCTCCGGCGCTGGTTATTCTATGTAATTATCCCACCAATCTGTTCCCCTCAGCAGGCGCCGCGTGGCGATCCTGAGACAGCAATTGTCAAAATGGAGGCAGAAATGGAAACTGGGAGGAGGTGAAGACAGTCGATAAACCCTCTGTTCTTGAGGACGTCGTTCGTTTCTGTCCAAGACCACTCGCGCTCGCTGATCTCTGTGTGATGGACAAAATAAAAATTTTAATCAGGTGTCTCAAGAAGCAAGAGCTGTACTTGACCTTTGACCTCTCCTTTGACAGAGGGCATGTCCAGGTCTAAAAACTGCACTGATGATAAATAATTATTTTAAATCAGTTTCTAATGTGCATGCCTTCATTTTAAAAGTGTACTCCAAGGTATTGGGCACCTGCAAGGTAGGCAAATAATGTGCACAGCCTGGAATACAGTTTAGCTTATTGTGCACAGGCTAATATGTTGTGACTTTCAAAATGCGGCCCGATGGCTTGCTGTAAAGCTAACAGAGGATTCAGTGAGACAGTCAATACACAAATATCTGTTCTTAAAACTGTTTTTAAAACAGTGCTGCATAAGATCTGTATCTTAACGTGGAGGATTTGTTGTTGTTTTTTTTTAATCTAGAAGACAATCAAGAGAAAGAAAGCAGCTGAGAAAGTAGAAGGCAGCGACGATGATGGAAGTCCTGTCCAAAAACGAGCATCAAAGATAAAAGGTGAGCCTCCTCTCCAGCTTTGCTTAAAGCAAAAGATTTATTCAGCTTCTCAAACTGCAGCAATGCGTCATTTATTGTATAAAAATGCTCAGAGCTGTTTAACGCTGTAGGACTGTCTCCTGCAGAGGTCAACGGCATCAAGAAAAGTCCCAGAGCTGCTCCCAAACCTCGAAAGGCCCCCGTGGCTAGAAAACGGGGGGACCCCAAATCCACCCAGATGTCGCCTGAACTCGCCAAGACATCCAGAGGAAGGAAGAAAACCACTTCGTAACCGCCTGTTTCTGCACTCCTTTATTTGTCGTTTTAGTTGCCTGTTGTTCGTTTTCTTAGTTAATGCCTGGTTTGAGATGTTTAAATGTGATGCACTTCTGCAAACCTGTTTGAAATAAAGATAAAATTTTACGTACAGTAGTCCCTCGCTACTTCGCGGTTCGACTTTCACGGACTCGCTCTATCGCAGTTTAAGCTCTGTACTGTACATAATATTTTCCAAAAATAAAAAAAAATGGACGACCATTTTGTAGTTTTCTTTCATTAAGCCTTCACTGTTTTGCCATTCTAAAGAACTGAGTTACCCAGAAGCCATCAGGTCTCTTCCCAGAAGTCAACACTGCTTCCAACCGCTGCTTTCTGCAAACAGAGGGAAAGTTTTGCAGCAAAGTCAGAAGTTCTGTAAGGATAAACTCACAGACCTGTCATGAAAGTCTCCAATAATTCTGAAGATGAACTCGTCCTTCAAGTTGTATCTTCTCTGCTGAGAAGCTGGGCTGCAGTAGATCTTGACTCAGCGTGACCCGGATCCTGGGAGCTGCAGACTGCTGCGGGGTGCTGGTCCGGACTGGGTCAGAGGTGGTGGATTAAACCCTGGGCATCCTTGCTCTTGGAACAGCACCAGTGGGCTCCAGTCATGCAGCACTGGAACTTTTTTTTTTTTTTCCCCATCTATTGGGTCGGACGGAACCGAGCCACTCCTGTTCTGCAGAGCCCTTGTAAGTAAAATGTTGTAGCTCCTGTACATATAAGTATTGTATGGTGTTAAAATTACCTGGTTTAAGAGTTTAGAGGACTGATTGTGGGCTTCATCGCTGCAGGCTAGGTCTGCAGAAACTAACAGAGTTGGACCGGAACCAGAGCTGTTGCTGTTCTACAGAGCTAGTAAGTAAAAAAATAAATAACGTATGTTGTTAAAATGACGTAGGTTTAAGAGTTTAGAACATGACGAAAGAGTGTGGGAAGGATTTCTAAAGCTGTAGTAGAAAGTCAACTTGAACTTGGACTACTGTATTCCTACTTCTCAGTTTTTTGCTTATCACGGGGCTTCAGGGTACAGAACCCCAGTGATAGACGAGGGACTACTGTAATTAGATTTTTCCTCAATATTTCAGCTTCATATTAAAGACAAAAACAAGTAGAACCACTTTTATTAATGTTAATTTTATTACATCATGTGGAATAAAAGACTTGTGATGTTGAAGATTAAAAAAAAAAGTCCTTTAAAGATTTACCAGCACTGATCGATTAATTCCAGCTGAGATCATAAATGTGTTGCATCAAAAATTGCAATATAAACAGCTCATGCCTGAATTTTTACATTCTACAAGATGATGAAGTAAAAGGAACATTTTCTTCTGACGTCCAAAAATAAAATTCTTTTAAATTGTAGGTGATGGTGGTGATGGTGAGTGCTATAGTTAGTAGTCCAAGTTAATCAGTTGTTGTCGTACATCCAATAATTACTGTCCCATAAAAATACACCCAGTAATTCACGAGATATTTTACTAACAGAAACATCCACATGAATAAAAGCTGAGATGTAACTGTATTGAATGGTTTATAACAGCAAGATGCCCGTTTGGACGGCAGGAACGTAGATTTTGTAAAACTCCACCACTGAGGAGGATCTCTGTGTTTCTGATGGACGTGTTCCAGACGTGACGGGAAGACGAACGTCACGTTTGACAGGACAACATCACAAACTGGTGTCAGATCATCAGAGTTCTGCTTCCATCACAGCCAGCGTGCACCAGAACATCTCCCTCCTCAGAAGCTGCTGACAAGCTGTCCACCACAACCTCCTCCTGCATCCGTCCCTGTCCTTGAGCCCCTCCTCCCTCATTAACTCCCAACAGGCTTCCTCCCCATGGAGGAGGACATTGCCACTAATGTTGGCGATGTGAGGGTCCTCGGGGGCCCCTGCGGCGACTGGTGGCTTGCTATTGATTGTTGAGCCTGCTTAGGAGTAAAGAGCCCCCACCACATCACACCCCCCTCCCACACATTGACCTGAGGGGCGCTGGAGCTGTGGGTCCACAGCAGGGGGCAGTAGTACATAATGATAGCAAATGGACGTGTGAGAGTGGGGGAGGGGGAAGGTGCATCCTCTGAGAGGTGAACATTTCAGCTCTGTCTTACCTGGGGGTGCTCTGTGGTTGGCCCCCGATCGGACGGCCGGCGGAGCGTGAACGCCTCGCAGCAGTCGACTAACCGCTGCTCCCATGATACCAACCCCAACCCTCCCCAGGACAGCAAGCCGAGAACGCAGTAACACTTTCCCCAACCAGTGGGTCTCCTGTGTTTGGGACAATTGTCAGTGTTTTTCTTTTATGTCCAAAAGTCTCAAACTGAAATGGAGTTAGAATGTTTGAAGCAAAGGTCTAAAGACAAGTTGACACTTAAATAAAACAAACCCAACAATAACACGCCAAACCAAACTGTTACGTCATTGCAAAAACTAAAATGCCAAACGATCAGCAGCGATCTTACAGAAGTGTTGCTGCCTATTAGTTTGGTCATTTTGAAACTATCTGGGGCCACAGGCTCACTTTCTTAAAACTCTCCGAGCCAGGACTTAGACGCCTTCTGACCTTGGTGCAATTTCTGAATGAGCCAAGCATAGGGCTTGAGGTCAGTCCATTGCTGTTGCACCTTTGTTCGACCTAGCAAAGCAGTAACAGAGCCAAAACGTGAACAAGTTTGGAGGTTTTGAGTCTCAAGGATGTTGCAACGATGACAAACACTCTGTCCACTGGGCCATGAGATTTAAAAACCTTAACAATAAATGGACTATTTAGAGAAGATTGATGATGATGCACAGCAACTTTACATTCTGTTAAAAAAAAATGCTTGCCCACAAAGACGATTGCTGACCTGAGGTATGAAAATCACATGAGGGAGCTTTGCGTCACATATTTATTGTGTAGTGCTTCACGTTGACACAGCTGAGTTCTGCTTCACGCCTCTTTGGTTTCCACAAAGCTTGCCTCGTTTCTGAAAGCTAGCATCATGGGCACTTCGCCAGTGATTTGTCATACCAGTCACAAGAGTCAAAGGCAGTTTTAAGACAAGCTGGTCTTTGCAGCCATTCTTTTAAAAGAAAGCATCTCTTGATTTAAAACAGAGAAATATTATTCGTAAGTGGAAAACATCCAAGCCCTGAAGTGGATGTCCCAGTAAAGTTAGACCATGTAATGCTCAGAGAAACTACAAAAATATCCTAAGGTACCATGTCAGACTCTACAGGCCTCAGTTAGCAACTTACCGTAAAGGTTAAAGTTCAGGACGGTACAATTAAAAAGGTATGACTTGCACAAGACTTATGGAACAAAACAACACCAAAGAAGAGATGCTTACCCAAACTGAGTAATGTCATGGTTGACAAAACCTCATGCCTTCCAAGCACAGGAGTGGAAAGGTTTGGGGCATGCTTTGTAGCTACAGGACTTAAGAGTCGAGAGGCCGTCTGTCCAACAGATGAAGCTCGGACAAAACTGGGCAACACAGCAGCAAAAATACAATCACGTTCTTGAATGTACTTTTAAAACAAAGTCTATCCATTCATTATCTTTACCGCTTCTTCCATTTTGGGTCATGGGGTGTCACTGGTGCCCATGTCCAACTATCACTACGAGAGGCGGGGGACACCCTGGACAGGTCTCCAGTCCATCACAGGGACACATAGAGACAAACCATTCATGCTCTCACTCACACCTAGAGACAATTTGAGTTCCTAACATGCATGTTTTTGATCTGTGGGAGGAAACCGGAGTACCTGGAGAAAACCCACACATACAGAGAGGACATGCAAACTCCACCCAGAAAGGTCCCTGGGCTGGGATTCTATCTGGCAACCTTTTTGCTGAGAGGCAACAGCTCTATCAACTGCACCACTGTGCTGCCTGCAAAATCCAACTAACACGATAAAAAAACAGCTAAAAGAAAGTTTAAATTTACTAAACTGACACACTAGATTCAGCCCACTGAGGAAATTAGCAACCACATTATGAACAACTTCAAATAATGATGTAATTTAAACATTTGGTTGTTCTTTCTGCCAGGAAATAGTCAGAGCACTAAAAGTAAAACAAAAACACTTCTTTAGTTGAAGGCCGCTTTTAAAATGCTAATCTGCTCTAAAGCCAAACCGACACAGTAAAGCACCAAATGGTCTAATGTTTTTCAGGGTTTAGACCTTCTGTAGGGAGCAGAGCAGCCATGTTTTCCCCACATTTCAGCGCCTGTTACGATACAGAAGCAGATCCGAAAAAGTTTTAAAGAAGCCATTTTTCGTTTCATTGTGTCCTAATGTAAACCGCACGCAGCTCTTTGTGTTGCGCATGTGAATAATGTGCTGTGTCAGTGGCCTCCTGCGTCTCCCCTCCGCCATCTCTTTCGACAATTGTCACAGCTTCAACGAGAAATCTGCATTTCACCCTCCACACACACACAAACAACTTTCCAATAGTTGCAATCATTCACACCCAACTCCCTTCAAACTCCTGGATGAAAAGATGCAATGAAATTTCACTGTTTGTGCTGTAATTTAACCCTCCCCTTCCATTTTTTTTTTTTTGGGTCCAAACAGCACAAATGTGCACACAGGTTCCAGGTGTGTGGGTGAAGTTACGCTACATTTGCCTCTCTAGTTGTGTGTAAATATTAGAAAGCAGCGGGTTGCTGGCGCACAGAGCAGCCAGCACTAAGACGGGCGTCCTTATCGGTTTTGTGTTCAGACTGCGGCGTGCTCCTGCTGTTTGTAATCTGCAGCCGCCGCTGTGAGCAAAACTGGACAGGCATTTATTGTCCCAGCAGGAGGACGCTTGACAAGAGAATGTTAAACACTCAGCTACTTGCAATTTTCACAAGGCGATAGCAGACATGATAAAATATACACGCGCACATTTAATTTCATCTTTTCAGCGTTTTTGTGTTTAGTTTTTTTTTTTCTTCTGGGAGGAGAAGCAGCAGTAAATTGGAAGTTAGGAACTCCCTTTCTCTGCTACTGATTCTTCTTGTTTTGTGTTCAGGTGTCACAATGGAGGCACGTCTTTCTGCACGCTGCAGGCCAAATGAAGGCTTTCATTTGATGGGGGGGGGGGGGGGGAGGGGGGGTCTTCTCCTGGCTCTGTGGTTCTTCAGCACCACTACACAGATTTGTAACTTGGAATACAGTGATCTGGACCTGGCTGTGCTTGGAGTTAGTGCACACATGTGGGGGCAGCTGTGGCTGAGCAGTCGTCCTCCAATGCAAGCGGTGGGGGTTCTACTCCACCAGCAGTCACAAAGTGTCCCTGGGCAAGACACTGAGCCCCTCATTGCCTCTGATGTGTATGAATGTGATAAAAAGCTCTGATTATTATTTGTTTAAATATAGTAGAGTGCTGTATGAATGGGTAAATGAGGACACAGATTGTGTTGTAAAGAGCTTTGAGTGTCTTGATAAGATAG
>JARVLU010000624.1:20266913-20277258 GCA_031762415.1 Simpsonichthys santanae | reverse complement strand
TATATACATAGTATGTATGAAAATCCAAATACTGTAGTTGCTAACATTGTATTAGAGGAGAAAACAGATAAATCATAATATGGATAAAAATAAATGCACCTGGGTTTGTAAAACCAAATGTGTTTGTTTGAGCGTATGTCCTGGAGACTCTTAAGTCCAAATAGGACAGAGTGAAACTCCTTCATGTGACTTTGAATGATTTTCAACAAAGTGAAGTGTTGCTCGCTCTGGTGAACAGCAAAACATCCATAACTTTTTCATATAATGATCTTAGTTTAAAATTAAGATTTAAAATTCAAACTGACAGGAACTGTTTCAGTGTATTTTACTTTCAGCTTGTTTTTTGAATTAAAGTTTTGATGCTGATGAAAACATTGATGTAATAAAGAAAAGAAAAATTAAACGTCAGCTTTCAGCTGATAAGCTAAAGGTTTCATTTATAAATGAAGCTTAAGCAGGATATTCTTCACCCCTGAAAAATAAAACTCCCCCTCCTGACACGGAGCGGAGTTCTTCAGTCACAATATGTGCAATGACTTTGCTCACTTAGCGTCTCATTTCATGTTGACAAAGGCCTTCCTCTTCTTTTTTCACACATCCAGCGTCAGTGAAAGTGGAGCACGGCAGCAAGAGGAGGAGGGCGGCATCAAAGCGGCCTGTCAGCTCGTAGGTACGAGCCTCGTCAGGAGACGGTTTTCTTTCTGCTTTTTGTTTTTCAAACAGACGTCTCGAGCCGTTGGCAGGGCGTTGTCTAATTAATGGCTGAGTCTGTGAAGCTGACCTAAAAAGAAGTTATCGTCACTCATCGCTGAATGTCACTCTCATCACGTTTGAATACGAAGGTTGTCAGGCTCTCTGTTCTTCACGTCCTGGTTTTAACACGGATAATGATATGTTGTAGTTGACCCGGCAGCGCTGCAGAAAACGATTCTTTAGCTGGCCCTGAAGCAGACGCTGTGATGTCTGTCATTCCTGTGTCGTCACGTCAGCTGCTACGTCTTCATGGTTGGATGTCTCAATTTGACAATTCTCTTAATACACATGCACAGAATATTGTCTTACACACACACAAAAAAAAAGTGAACTGGTTCTGTGGGTGAAGTTTAGAATCAGTATGAGTTCAGAGATAAAAAACCGTGTCTGACTTGTTCGTCCAAAATCATTGTGTTTTTGTTTCCTAATGTTTTTCCCAGTTTCTGTCTGGGAGAGCGTTTGTCTGTCTGTAACCAAAATACACTGAGCCACCGGATAGATTTTATTGGCTATTATTCAATCACCTTTGCAGATACATGAAGGTGTGGTAGTAGCTGAGCCTAATCTCTGACATTCTCTGAGCGCTAACTGATTTAACAAAAACTTTGCTTAAAACTTTGACAGTAAACTTGGAGTCACCTTTGTTGGTGAACAGATTCACTTTTGAAGGGAAAACTATTGAAGATGTCGTCACAGCTAACTATCCAAACACAAAATGGCTATAATGCAGTCAGTTCTGCAGATATTAAGATATAAATTAGTGTGGTAGTAGCTGACAGTCATGACCACAACAAACTGTTGTACATTATTACAATATTTTCAAAGTTGGACCAAAATAGCTATAATGCCATTGTTTGTCACCACAAGATGGCCTGGCACTTTGGCATGAAAAGTGGTGCCATTCAAGATATGCGAGGTTTTTATTATAACATGTAACAAAAACTGAAAAAATAAAATAGGTTTGAAAAAAAAAAAAAAAAAAGTTAAATAAATTGACCATGTGTTTTTACCTTAGTTGCTTTGAAGCCTGAACCAGATCCGATGTTTCCAGATCGTTGTCCCCTCTGCGGGGAAATATCCTCCATCCCTCTGTTCGTTCATCTGTGAAGGTTGTGAGCATGATAACGTGAAAAATAAGTGAGGAACCATCTCCCATTTTAGTGTGTCGCTACATCCAGGCATGGGAAGAGTTTCCTTTCAAAAAATGTTCCTGCCATGTCAAAATCCAAGATGGCTGCCTGCCACCACATGTATATAAACCTGCGAGTTGGATAACTTCAAACATAAGCTCTGTTTTCTAGCTTTTATATTGCTTAAAACTATATAAAGGAGTGGTGGCGCAGAGGTTTGAGACGGCAAACCTGTGATCAAAAGGTCGTTGATTCAACTCCCCAGACCTGCAATGTCAAAATGTGGGTGGTAAAGGTGAAATATCCACCTCTGCCTCCACCCTCATTTGCCAAACTCTGGGTCCTTTAGCAAGGCCCTTAACCCCCACCATCTGCTCCCCCAGGCACCCTAGTTGGCAGCTCTCTACTACACACAGATGATTAGGGTGGCTCTTGGGGTGGCCAAAGATTTATCTATGGTGGTCAGGGCCACCCACTGGCCACCCCCTCGCTCCATCTCTGCACCTTTTGGTGGATAAAATTGCTTCCTCCACTTGCTATCTGTCACTCTGCGCTGCCTCAGACAAGAAAACATAAACTACACAGCATATCTATATCCACTTGAATGTTTCACACAAAAACATTAAGGTTCACTTGCACTCCCAGTTCAGTCCAGAAAAACTTGAAAAACTCATCTTGAAGCTGCAAACATTCACCTTGTGCATCACTTGTAGAAGTCCAGTGAAGTTCAGGTGAAAAAGATTTCTCCGACACAATGTATTCAACTTGTAGCATCTTCTATGCCTGACCTGCTCTAAGCTCTTTAAAACGGGGAACGTGCAACAGCAGCTTGATTCAGCTGCTCTGCTGCATTTCATGCTTTAACATATTGGATTTTATTTAATTTCTTGTGTCTGTTCATGTGGAGGTCTACAAATTTTTATCAAATAGAATTTCCAGTTTGTAAAACAGGGGTGGTCCACTTACAAATTATGCAGTTTTTCTTTTTTTTCTTTTTTTTTTTTAATAAGGTTTGGTAAGAGCACAAATATGACAATGTGATGGTTTGATTTTCATTGTCAAGAGGCCAGATGTTAAAAGAAAGAAATCAAACATGCAAGGCTTAAAACATCGCACTGGTTTACAAAGCACATTTTAAAGTTTCTTAATGGTTCAAGTATAGATTTGCTGTAATCCTGAGAAAAAAACATGTAACATGCATTTGCAGTTTCATCAGATCAAGAAGTTTTACTGAAATCTGAAAGAGTGTTCATAAAACACTGACATGATCAAAGTCTTCGTATACACTGTACTGTAATGTTTTAGAAGAAGACAAAGAATTTGAGGAATGGCTCAAATTGGATTGTTATGACGTATATTTACAATAAAAACATGAACCCAACCTGATCTGAACAGTTTATTAAACAAATATGTCCTTACCAACAAAGTCCATGCTCAATAATCAAGGTACACAATCCAACAATTTTAAGTCAGGTCATCTTGAAAGTTTCTTTTTTTTTTTTTTTTTTTTTTGTGCTGAAACATTTCACCTTCCATCCAGAAGACTTCATCAGTCAAGGAAACACTCAACACAAAACTGATTCTTCCCCCAACCGCTTACTCCAAAGTGGAACAAACCAGTTGTGTTGGTGCTATGGTCTCTTGGGCACTCCCCCTCCTCCGGTGCCGGCCCTCTCCCTCATTGACAGTTGGTTCAAAACCAACAAAGTCCATGCTCAACAATCTAAATATGTTCTTGTTGTGGCTAAAAACTTTCTGTTGAGCATGTCTCTGCTAATTTTCAATAAATTAATATATTCTCATTGTTGTGTGAGTTTTAGTTGTAAAGTCAGCCACAAGGTTGGAAATGACCTTTAACCCTTCCCAGATTGATGTGCAGCAACAATTACTTCACTTAGATCATTGCTGATGTCTTTCCAACTTGGCGCTGTGTACGCTCAGAGGAGCAAAAATTCCTGCTTTTTTTATTTCTTAATGTTTATTTAACCAGGCAAAGCCCACATCTCTTTTACAGAGAGGCATGAACGCAGCGTAACATGCATGTTTTTGGACTCTGGGAAGAAACCAGAGTGCCAGAAGAAAACCCACACCAACATGAGGAGAGCATGCAAAGAAAGACCTTCAGTCCAAACTGGGGATTGAACCCATGGCATTCTTGCTGTGAGGTAACAGTGCTGACCACTGATCCATCACACTGACTCAGCTTGTGGTTGATACTTTCCCATTTAACTCTTATGGAAGCAGTAAAAATGGACTTTTATTGCTTCAGTTTTTTGTAATATGATTCTCTTCCTCTGTTGTTGGTTTTACTGAATTTTGTTTTTATGTCTTGAGACGCAGAGCTGAACTGAAACAGGGTGACCTGCCTTTAGCTTTTATAGGTGCAGGAATAAATGCATTATTTAAGATTCATTAATTATTCATCACCAGTGTATTTATTAATGCTGAAATTATAACTTTAAAGAAACCCACTAATACGCTCCCTTGTTAGTATTTTACTGATTAACTGTTCTCATTAGAATTAGAGTTTGGTTGCAGTTTTTGCAGAGTTAATGGCCTCATTTGTAAGACTGAGTGCACCTTAATTGGTTTATTTGCTTCCGTAACTGACACGTTTTGTTATTAAAAGGTACTTATTACAAAGTATGAATTCAAACGTAAAAAGGTTCTCCTAAACTCTATTAAATGGTGCGGTTTGAAAGAGTTTCTTGCAGTAGTTTTTCAGATCTGATGATTTTAAATAATAAAATGTAGCTACACACTCGATGTTAAACTAAACACTTGACTGAATCTGCTGCAGGTAGAAGCCCGAGTCACATGACTGATCTTCATTACTCTGGTCGTAGTTTGTGGAGGTCAACAAATATGGCAGAATCGGACAAACGTAGACTCTTAGAAAACTTTTAGGTTGAAATAGTGAATCTGCAAGACAGACACTGACAATTGACTTAATCAGTTTTGTTTGTCTTATTTTGGCTCATGGTCTTGGAATGATCTGCAGCTTAAGTCGACGTTGGAGTCTTTTATTCCTTTAACTAGTTTTAAGCAAAAACCGTCAAGGTTTTAGTTACATCTTGCATCTATAATGTTTGCTTGTCTTGAATTGTGATGTTTTAAAAAAAAACTTGCATTGTATTTTATGTTTTATTAATGGATGTTTTGTTGTAAATATTTTAATACCACTCTTACTGTTTTTAAGACTGTGTTGCTGTATTTGCATATTGTCCAGGACGTCCTTGTAAAAGAGATTAATAATCTCATTGGATTTCTTACTGGTAAAATAAAGGTTTAAATAAATAAATTGAAACAACTGAGTTTGACACATCCGGGCTACTTTTTAATATACAGTACCATATTATTTGACATTATTAGTGCTTAGCGTATGCCTTAGATTTGTTACCGTATCGTTTGCCACTTGCTTAGCATATTTAAGTGTACTATATATCTCAGATCAGGGCTATTCAGTTGGTGGCCTGAGGGCCATTTCCGACCCGTAAGTAACTTCAATCTGGCCCACTTCATAAAATAAATACATAAATAAATAAATATATATATATATATATACAGTATATATATTAAATAATATATATAGAAAAAATATGGGGGATCAAGTGCCATAAGGACAGAGTTTTAAGTAAAACATGCAGGTTTTACAAAACTTCTTCTAAAACAGAAAGTTTACGAGTTCATTCCCTTTGATCAGGTCAGCTGACTCGTTGTACCATGCATGTGGTACTTTGCATCCAGTCACAAATTTTTCCTTACAATTGTTTACTTTAAGTATACTTTAACCATTAATCTGACTACAAATTTTGTTTATTATTTTTTTAAAGTCATGGCTTTGCAATGGGTGCCTTTAATTTGTATACGTGAAAATGTATTTATTATAAATCTGAAGGTGGTTCTAAACACTGTAAACATCCAGACTGATGGAGACCGGTGGCTTTGAGGAGAACAACATGGGCTCAAAGTGTTTGCTTGTGGGGTAGGGGGTTGTCTGTTCATCAGAAAGCCTTTTCCACCATATCTGGGTTTGATTTCAAATCAAACTCTGGGGACCAGCCTCTTTAAAAAGGTGACCAACCACCATTTTCTCACTTTGAAGGTGTGAGAATCCAATGACCTTTCAGGTTTGAAGGACATTCCCTTTGGAGGACAGGGCCCCGCCTGCAAGGCCACTAGCTCCCTGTAGAGGGAAGCACTCTGCCAAAACACCCCCGGCTGCATGTTGGTATCAGAGGAGAGCAAATAGTGCAAGAAAGATGGAAGCAGGGGAAAAGGAGGTGGGGGAGGCTGAAGCTACTACAGTGGCATTTCTTGATACCCCCTCCCTCCCTGCTCCAGGCCTCATAAAAATGGACTTATGGCCGTGTTGCCAGCATAAATAAGTCCCTTTGATGGTTAGCGGAAGAACTTATGACCCTCCTGGGCCCGGGGAGGGACAGTGGCGGGGCGGCGTCTGGTGGCGGCCCGCCCGGCGCCCCATGGCTCTGATCCTGGTGCCGATTCAGGGCACGCTCTCTTCATTACCGGCGGCCACCGGGGACTTGTTTTTTCTGCAAGATTAATGAGTGCCGCGGAAATTCTCCAGCGCATCTCGATAATTAAGTCTTTGTTTATCAAAAAACAAGTTATATTAGGAGCAGGAAATTCGCAGTAATTATTCATAATCCTAACAATTCAAGTGTAGCTACCTCATTTGCCTGTGTAATTCTGCTTTTTAATTTCTTGTATACATTTGCATATTAATTTTGCCCATCGGCTGCTGCAGAGGCTCTGACAGTTTTCTCTCTTTTTTTTTAATTCCTTGCCTCTCTAAACGCGGCGTGTTGTTTTTATGCACAGATTTAAGCTCGGCTCGTTGGCATGTTGGGCTTGGTGTGATGATAAATGATGAACTTTTCTAATTTTATGCTTTTGAAGACGGCACCTCTCTGTCTCACTGATCCTCTCTGGTCTGAACACCCTCCTCCTCCTTGCTGCACCCTCTTCATCACCTTCAGCCATGTGGTCATTAGGGACAGAGAAGCCACGTTTCATTGGTGTCAAAGGCTGTCCAGAAGGCGAAGAGAAGAGATCAGCAACCGTCGGCCAAGATGGCATCCAGTCAAAGCCCTGAGCCTTGACTCTGAGCCCTGGCACCCATCCTACATCCTTCTTTCTCCTTCTTCCCTCCTTGTCCTCTTGCAACCCTTCATTTCTGTTTTCTGATCTCTCTCCTTCTCCACCTGATATCCACGGTGTCCAGTCTTGTGGGAGAGTACCATCGCTGGTTATCCTTGATGAAAACATCTCTGCACTGAGGTGACACATGTTTAAGTGGTGGAGTGCAGCCTTCGTTAAGAGCTGAGCGTTACACAACACTGACTGCTGCTGCCGTCAGAGAGAAATGAATATTGATGATCTTTTTTCCTGATGCTGGGTGATGGGCTTTAAAATTCAGCCCTGTGGCCAGACAGACATCAATTCTACCATTGCTAGATGCAAAATGTAACCTTTAGCTTTTAATTTAAGTATCAGGACTAATTCAACTTGTTGATTATATGAATCTGCTGAAACATTAGTGAGTTAAGTTTTATAATTTCCCGGCACATTTTGCTTTGTACATTTATACCAACCACTTAAATCCAAAGAAATCACTAAATGTACTGATTTTTTTTTTGCACGTTCAACATTGTTCAGTCAGCTTGTCTGAGCTGTTTGTTTATTTGTTGAGGTCTTTTGTCTTTCATCCACAGGACTACATCAGTCTGAGGAGCCACAAACAAACTCAGTCCCACAAGCAGCACACTCACGTAGTGGACCAACCAGTTTAATGGCGATAAGATGGTTTCTGGGGCCCGCCCTCTCCCTCATCAACTCCTCTGAGTGGTTCAAAACATCAAAGTTCCTGCTCAATAATCCAGGTAAAAAAATCCAACATCGTTAAGTCAAGTTATCTTAGTGGTTTCTTTTTTTTTGTTGAGACATTTCGTCCTTCACCACTTTAGCTATGGCTGCCCCAGAGCAGTCGACAGGGAAGATGGCAGGCCCCAGAAACCATCTTATCACCAGCAAACTGGTTGGTCCACTATGCTGCTTGTGGGACTGAGTTTGTTTCTCCTCGGTCTGATGAAGTCCTTTGGATGAAGGACCAAACAGCTCAACAAAAAAGGAAACTGTCCAGATGACCTGGCTGAACCATGTTGGATTTTTTTACTTGGTTTATTGAGCATGAACTTTGATGTTTATGCGATAGCTTTACACAGATAGTGTGAACTTAATGAAATATGTTTGTAGACCTCAGCCGTGTTGCCAAAATGTTATGTTACGTCAAAATTATGAGAAAACAAAAACAGTATGAAAACCTGAATGCCTGCAGTGGTTTAACAATAAGAATGTTCAGATGGAACATAAATCATCTCACGTTTTCATCACATTATGACATGGTGGTCTTAATGAAATGTCTAACTGGGAGAGTGGATCCAGCAGCTCCCAGGAACAGCCTCAGAGATCTCTGTCCAGAAGGAACATGTAAAGAACCCTGAAGCTCCTGGGCCTCTGGTAGAAGCTCTGAGTGCAACTGCCCGTGTGGAAAAACGAGGCGAGAATTTTAAAACATAAAGTTGATGTTTTTTAGCTGTAGTCAGGATGAAACATTTCTTTATTCCGGTACCAGCTTTGTTTTTCCTGAAGGGTGAAGCTTCCCTTCAAAGCACAGACCTTTTTCTCCTGGTGCCACAATACCATGTAGTCTTATAGCGTCACAACTTAAACTGGATCATATTGTCAGAGCAGACACATGGAGTCAAACTGCAGCTTTTCTGTACATGCAGACGCACAGTCAACCCGATTAGACAAACAGGAACTGACGCTGACCTCTGACCTGTGTAAACACTGGCCCCGTTCACCGATTAGAGTCGTGGCTCGTGCATGTTCTCCATCTATTTACAAAGAGTCAAAGTTCAGCCACCACAAACACTTTATGCATGACGCTGTCCATCAAAACCAGCCTGACTAATGTGCAAGCCTCTGAATATTCATGCAGGGAGGGAGGGCGGTGGGAGTGGTGGAGGAAATGGAAGCAAAGTGATGGGGAGTCATCGGGGCACGGTGGCGACTCGTAATGTGTGATCGGATGGCAGGGACACGACCCCTGTAATTGCAAGGTGTCAAAGCGTCCTGCTGCCACCACAGAGGGCTGGCTCCGAACCTGGGTGACACTGTGGGGGCGTGGAAGTGGGAGCTCAGGTCAAAGCAGATGACACCTTGTAGTCAAGGCGAGGCGATGTCTGAAATGGAGACAAGCAGGGAGAAATTCACAGCACAAAAGGATAATATGAGATATTATCTACAAAAACACAAACCGTAGTTTTAAGCTTTTAAAGCTTCAGATGGTCATCCGAGTCTTCCATAAACCACAAAGATCACACAAAGATATTTTGTGAGCTGTTACTACTCCATCCACGTTTTGGTGATGATTCTCAGCTACTACCACACCAGATTTAAGTTGAATGTCTGGAAAATATACTGAGTTACAGCCATTTTTGTGTTTGCTAAGATAAGTTAACTGTGAGGGCATCTTGGATTGGGTTGAATCTAGTTCTTAATTTGAGCTGGATCCTGCCGGACCAGGATCCGGGAACGCTCTTATTTTGACAGGGTGCGTTCCGGTAACTGTTTGCTTGGATCCAGTAACTCCCAGGCTTATTAATAATAAAATTATGAACAAATATGACTGCTTTGAATCAATAAAACTTATACTGGGTATGTAAACTGAAAATAATTACATAAACACTCATTTTAAACACAACAGCCACTTACGAGCATACGAGCTGCGCCTTCAAGTAGCAATTTTGCCTCTACCCTTAACAAAAGTCTCCACCCCTAAAAGAGTGGTGGGTGCGAGTGCCGAGCTAACCAGGTAATCATGCATGGGCAGGAGCCAACATCAGTCGTTTTACAAATCAAGCCCTGGTTGATTCAAAGTGTTTTATTAAATTAGTCCAGGCCCCTGGTGGGTGTGGCTAAACAAAAACTTATCTTTGCTAACTCATATCCTGCCAAGTAAAGAATTAATTTTGCTAACGCTGAACCACTAAACAAGTGTAAAAAAAAAAGTAAGCTAAAGCTAAATTACTTACTGCTTTGATGACTGTCACACAGTCTGCGTCATATGTCTGCATCTACTGTACTTCCATTTGGAGCTGCATCAACCAATCACATCTTGTCATGTGTACATGTGGTCAGCCTATAGCATGCCTAATGGACTCTCTGAGACCACAAGCAGACAGGAACAAGCTTGTGAATTTTGTTAGCAGACAAAGTTGGCAAAATCTAATTTAGCAGGTGCTGATTCCACTAATGGTTTCCAAAGTTAGCGAAAAAGCTAATCCGCTAAATGAATGATCTGTTTCATGTTGCTGATCAGCTTTCAGGTTGCTGTGTTCATCTGCTCATACAAACTCATGTTCGTGCTGCTG
>JARVLU010000624.1:20243642-20254171 GCA_031762415.1 Simpsonichthys santanae | reverse complement strand
AAATAAATAAATAAATAAATAAATAAATAAATAAATAAATAAATAAATAAATAAATAAATAAATAAATAAAAAATAACTACCTCTGTTCTTGTACACAGTTTAACTTCTACCCACTTGAACATATTGCACCAAAAACATCAAGGTTTACTTGCATTCTCTGTTTGATTCCAGACAAGAAAAATAAAATTGTCTCGAAAACTACAAACCTCCATCCATTATCTATTACTATTCCTTTCCCTGTTGTTGGGGGTCACTGTTACTCATATTTGCTATTCAAATCCTTCAGCGATGGGGGACATTGGCGTACTGCTTGTTTTTTGTTCCTTCTCTCCATCATCTGGTTATACTCCACCTTCCTGTAAAGTTCAGATGTTTACTGGGGGCAGCAGGTCATCCTGCCTGCTGCATGTACATGTAAGGACACTTGTAATATACAGAAAGGGCAAAGTAAGGGCCACGCAAAAATATAATAACATAAAAGAGGTGAAGCCGAGCAGAAGCACAAGGTCTTCATCTCTCATGTATAGAAATTGGAAACGTCTGATCAGACGGGGTTTGCTTATCTCAAAGGGCAAGATAGCATCACGAAACAAGCCTGTAATGGCCGCATGCTCCACTTGATAATCCCCTCCTTCCCCTCCCTGCTGCTGTCCGTCCAGGAGATACGAGGCCCCCGGTCACAGGGCTTAGAGGCTCGCAGATCAGGGGAGCATTACTGATTCAAAAGAAATGCATTCGGGCTCTATGAGTGCTCTGCAGGACTGGGTTAACATAATAGCTTCCCCGCCCTGGCCCTTGCCTTGTTTTTTGATTGATACTTTTCAATTACAGTCCACTCCCGTCCGAGCTGGCTGCTCCACAGCCTCGCCCCCTCCCCGACATTCAAAATGCTATTTTTCTCACTGTGTGATAACTTCAAACATTTAGGGGGTACAGGAGCTCCGGTAACCCTGTTTAGCCGGCGCAGTAAATTGGTTCCATGTTCAACATAATAGCACTGACAGGCTTTTGCTAGGGAAATCAGTCCAGCAAAGGGACATGCCAATGATAAGACATCCAGCTTTGAAATTCTATTTCTCCGTATCAGAATTAAATCTGGACTTTATATTTCTTTTTGCCCGGGCGCAGGCTCTTTCTGGTCGCCTCCCGGCCTCTACTATTTGATCATAGGGTGACAACTAATACTTACCCCCAAGATCCTTTGCTCTCTCCATTTTCCGGGACTTTGGACCTTATTTTTTTCTTCTGCTTGTTATTTTCTCCTCTCCTTTTTTTCTATATTGGTTGTCAAAATCTCGGATGATTTGTCCGTCCCCAGGATGTGATGCATCACGACACACTGTATAAGCCTGCAGAACTGAAAGCTGTTGCAGACCTGAGCGCTGTATGGACACAGCATGGAGACATGGTAACAGGAGTTAAATGTCTCATGGGAATCGACATGTGGATCAGCGGAAATCTTCGGAAATTGGATATTTATAAAGCTGTTGCATGATGCAGGAATTCTGCGAGGTGCTTTCACTAAACTTTCCCCTCATTCACATGAACTGCATGTGGCTCCATGCATCTCTGGATGAACAGGTCTGTAAGCAGCTCTGTGATCATTAGCAGAAGGAATGTTTTCCAGCAGTATCTGAGCTGATCTGATATCCATGTGGCTCCCAACGACAGCCCTGCAGATAATTAATCTATTTAGCTGAGGGGGTGGGAAGCCACCCATCACTCGGCCAGATAAGTTTGTGGATTTACACATTTTAAAGTCATCCAGTCTCTCAATGGCACCAAACTGTGCAATATTCTAATGCCATTAATTACTATTTCCGATTGGATGGTCTCGACTGTGCCTGGACCAGCTGTTTCATCAAGTCTGTGTGTATGTGCGAATGCATACAGAGATAATGTGTGGAAAGAAGCCCCTGCTCCTTTTTTCATCATGGGGCAACATTATAAAAAGAGGTCTGATGAAAATGACCATTACAAAAAGCGAGGGAAGATTTCTAAACAACGATGGATGTGAAAAAAACAAAGTACTGTATGTAATTTGTATGTACACTTGGAATTTGATGGATTACAGTTTGATCACTAATCATAAAAAGATCAAACCTTCAACATTAAGAGTAACTACCAAAATAATCAGATGTGTTCATGATGATGCTGTAATTTTACTTAAAAAGAAACCCACAGTTCCAAGTTCAAGATTCTTCATTATCCCCACGGGGCAATTTGTTTCATAGTCAGTAGGCACACAAAACATCTATACTAGATGATCTATACGTTCATCCAGATAGAAGCAACCTGAACTCACTATGGAGTGGGTGATCGGGATCTGCCAGAATCAGCATGACCTTGTTCACTGACCTCACCTTGTGTAGGTCAGTGACATTCTGTAAGGCTATGCCACCAGTTTGGCTGCACATCCTCACAATCCCTGAGAGTCTGTTCCTGTTTTTGCACATCAAAAGTCCAAACCAACAGATGAAGGTGAAAGTTGAGACTCAATAAAACATTCTCATAAAAGTAGAATAAACATTAAAACCAGAGAGCTTCTGACAAAAATACATTCTCTGGTGGGCCTTCTTACAAAGTGAGTTCACATGGGGGTCAAAGGTCAGTTTGTCATCGAGAGCAGTTCCCAGATATTTATATTGCTGCACCACCGCAACAGCTTCACCGTTAATGACCACAGGAGTGGCAACTGAAGAGTATTTTCTAAAATCAAAGACAATCTCCTTTGCCTTTGTCTTTATTTGGAGATAGAATCAAGAAGCAGATCACCTGTTCAGGTGTTGAACATGTTCCTTTGGAGTGAGATCAACCAACAGTTTATCATACCAATTTAGATAAATCAGCAGTGAGAAATGTCAAACTTTACTTTGACTCCAATCAGACAGTTATTCATTTTCTTTACCTGCACAGGAAGCTGGTGCCCGTCTCCAGCAGTCATCATGTGAGAGGCGGAGTTCACCTGGACAGGTCATATGCCCAATGCAGAGCCACGTAGAGACAAAGAACAAGTTACACCCTCATGAACCCTTAGTTGTCAATTAACCATACATTTTTGGGCTGTGGGTGGAAACCAGATAAGTGGGAGAAAACACACGTATGCAGAGGAAGAACATGCTAACAGCTCCAACCACTGCTCCACCGTGCCCCAGGATCAGACAGGAAGTCACTAAAACCTCACATAAAGCTAAATGAAGATAAAATGTTGGGACTTCTGTAACATCAGCTTTTATCTGTCCATTCATCCCCGTACATTTGCACACAACTAGAACTCTTAAATGAAGATACCTGTAGAGAAATATTTTCAGTTCTGTTCCTTTCCGATCAGAGATAACAAAATTACAATGCATCAGTTACAACAAACAGATGCAGACAAGTTGCAGGAACCATCTCAATGATTCGTCATTCCCCACCTCAGTCAGCCTCCTGAAACATCTGGAGCTGCTGCAGGAAATCCTCCCTCCCATCTAGAAAAAGAGATCATCTTTCTCTCATATCAAGACACAATGTGCCCTCACACGACAGATCCTGTATCTGGTCAGCAGTCACAGCTGAGTTTCTGAGTGTGGATGGATCAGATAAAAAGAAAGAATCGAGGTTTTTCTTGCACCTGAAAGGCCGGAAGCACAGATAGGGTCCCCAGCTTTATAATATGACCAAGAGTAAATGCTGCATCATGCTCAGAATGTTACTCAGTAGTGTGTAAAATATGAAGAAGTTATAATTCTGAATTAGGATAAAAGCTAAACAAGTTACATATAATGTGTGAATATAAGCTGATGTTTAGGTGTTTGCTGTGTTTAATAGATCCTTGTTTCCTGTAGATGTCAAAGGGACATCTGCATCTCCAGCCAAAGATTTTTACACATTCCCAGCATGCACAGAGAGGAGTGGAGGGGAGGCACAGAGATGGCGAGGGAGGGGGTGCTCCTGCATTCCTTGCACTGACATTGTGAGTGTCAGACTCCGATCACTTTAATCAGAGCGAGGATATGCATGATAAAACGGATAAGGGACTTTAATCAAAAAAATTCGCTGGTCTGGAAACGTGACACACTCCGACAAGCACGCCTTACCCCTCTCCCCCGTCAACCCCCAGTGTCACCGCCACCACCGCCCCGGTCTGAGCTCAACATGAATATGCATGGACCAACCAGGAGATAGATAGCGCATTAAAGCCGAGAAGTGAGTTCAGCCGAAGAGGCTCTAAGAACATCCACACACAAACACACACACACACACATTAATCGACTCTGAGTGTTATTCTTATTTCTCGTCCATAGAATAAAAACAGGAAATACGGAGAGAGCTGCAGCTCCTCCACTCACGTTTCCTCTTCACCATGTGTTCCTGAAATTCATGTTCTCACTCAGCAGAAGGTGCTTTTGCGCGCCCCGCTACTGGTTAATCATAAATTACACATGTTGGCATTGACATGCACATGCCTGCCCTGACAAAAACACAAATACTGTACTCTAAATCAGATAAGTTCATATATTCAAAATCCACAGAACATTAGCATGTGCAGACACAAAATCATGAGACAGAAGAGAGAAGATGCTGTAGGACTGATGGGACAGTTTGATCTCAAAATGTGTGACCTCAAAACAAACAAAAAATATTGAAAAGTGTTCAATAACTGCACTTTCCTACAGGAAATAGGCCGACATACTGGAATGTAAAGGTATAAATCTGGGATTAAAAAAAAATCACAAGAGGAAAAAGAGGTTTTTACTGAGTAGTGGTCAAAATTAGTTTTCTATGTTCCCAGAAACTGTTACTAGATTACTATCAATCGGCTGTGCATTGTGCGTCCTTATGAACTGATCTGCAATGAGCTTCAAGATGTGATTGACCTTTTCATGTTACTAATGAGCATAAAAAAACAATCTGGCACCATAGGTTTGCAGCTAGTTCTGGTATTAAATGTTGGTGCTCAGCTTTATTGTTTTTGGTCCTTTACACCCACAAACATAAATTCGTTTTACTGGGATGTTGTGGTAGTGACATGTGCAGCGTTGTCAGGTGTTAAAATGACTACAGGGCACAGCTGAAACATAGCTAGAGATAAACACTATATAAAATAAGTGTATTTCATCAAACCAGAAGTAGGCATGAATATATTTGAGACTATGATGCATCAAAAATACAAACATCATGCAGGAGCATTTGTAAATGTAAAAAGGTCAATTCATTCCTGTTTCAATAATGTTGACTCATTCTTTTCAGGTGTTGTGAATTCAGATTTTGATGAGTAACCTCAGCTGTGACGACCAACTCAACTGCCATCAAACTGACTCATTGTAAAAGAAAACAATTAAATACATAAATAAATAAGGGTGGTATGCTGATGTGAGGGATTTGAATAGTGAATGTTGTTTTCAAGATGAGCGTTTTTTCAGGACAGAAATTGAACCATTAATTCATGTAAACAACAATATTTTGGGTGCAAGATATTCAAGTGGGAAAGAGTTACACTGTGTAGAAGAATAATATAGTTTTTATTTTATTTTTTTGTTAGTCTGAGATGGTGTTGAGTGACTGATCCTAGTGAGTGGAGAACATTTTTATCCACAACAAGGTACAATGGCAGAGCTAGGGGGTGGCCAGTGGTGGCCTCAGCCACCATAAATTAATCTTAGGCTACCCCAAGGGCCACATCTGGCCCTTGGGGTAGGTGATGTGGGGATGTGGCCCTTGGAGAACTGGCACATCTTAGATTTTGACCGAGCAATCCAGTTTTTTTTTTTTTAATTTTATTTCCCATTATAACACATTAATGCAACCACATACCAAAATGGAAGTCAATGCATTGCTGATTTTTTTAAAAGTATTCAATTCATAACGTTTACATAAATGCAGGTGCATTTCCTGCATTTTGACGATTACGGCTTACAAATAATGAAAAACACTCCAGTGTTTAAAAAAAAAAAAAATAGAATATTGTGAAGAGGTGCCATATTGGAAAGTCCTGGCATCACACCCTAATCAGCAGATTAACTCCTAGACATAAGGTACAAATGTTGCATTCCTCAATTCAAGCCACTCCTGAACCAGAGACGTAAGCTTTCAGAGAGAACAATAAATGTTGCTCAGTGGGCCAACGTCCTCTTTTCAGATTAAAGTAAATTTGGCATGTCATTTAGAAATCAAGAATCCACGTTGCTTCAAGTCCAGTGTGTGTCCTCCTCAGTAGTGTGTTTTATAAATCAAATGTTTTGATTGAACCCAGAAATGTGTAAAATCAGACCATGAAGCGGAAAATAATCTTTTGACTTCCATAATTTGAACGTTTTACTAATAAAGAACAAAATCAGCATGAATGACCCTGTTGTAATAATTTATTGGTGCCTGTAGATTTTATGTACTTTGTAAATTGACATGACAAACTGTTTGTTTTATTGTGCACGTGCACCTGCAGTCAAAGGACATTTGCACGGCTACAAACAGCCCTCTGATGGTCAGCACTGTGATCTTGCCATGATTAATATGCTTAGCATACTAACCATTTTCGGTGTGCATGTGTCTCTTGGGTCACGCCTGCACAATCAGTCACCACTGTGTTTGTTTGTAGCTTCAACTCCTGAGCTGCTGTGTTTGACACCAGATGGCCTCTTTGGGCCTTCCAGCGTTGGTTCGAACATACCGCTCGGACCGTTGATCGCTTTTCTACACATCAAAGCTAATAAAATGTGCACAAGTGCCATGAAGAGACTCGTGTTGGAGCAGGAGTGTGTGTGAGGGAATGACTCCATCACAGTATAATTGCTTCCTGAGCTATGCTAATTAATTAGCACATACATGCATTTCTGAGCGGGTCATACACGCCGAGCCAGATGGCCTAAAAGAAAACACGTATGTGCATGAAGTGCTATCAGGGAACAAATAAATCGAACATTGCAGGCGTAGCTGCTGACATTAGCATAATATATTGGCTGTAACGCTGCACACAATAAAGACAATTAACTGTGTGGTGGCGGGGACGCTTCCTGAGAGCTGCCACTTCACATGCCAATGGAACCCCTGGCACATTTTCAACGCTGATGGCTTGCTGCTCTCCATCAGAGTCCACCACCTTCCCAGACATGTGTGTGCTCTGGTTTTAGTTTCCTAACTGGGACTGTTTCTAGAACCCTGACGTAATCCAACCAACAAAACTTGAACATCATTCTAGAAAAGGAACATTTTGGAAGACGTTCTGAATGGTGTCGATACAGCTACAGTTTAAAATTCAGACATTACCCTTCTGTAAAGCCCAGTAGTAATGTGGTAGTTGTTTTTCCGTTAATCTTTAAACCATCAAAGACTTTCATTTAGATTTCATTTATTTTTACATTCCAGTTTTAAATGTTTGCCTTGAAGGAACACGGACCGTGTGGATCTATGTTTTTGACATCATTCAACATGGATACTAACACGATCTGCGTTATTGAACCCAAGTGACGACTAAGATGAGGAACTCAAGTGTACAAGTATGAAAATGGTTTAAATAATCAAATACAAAAAGGTGACGTGGCAGCAAACACAAAATCAAAGGATCAGGGAGACAGAGGAAAACAGAGCATGGCGGCCATGGGGAAAACAATCCACGGACAATGAGAAAGCACAAAGATGCTAAACTTAAAAAATATATATGCAATATATTTATACAAAACAAGTACAACAAAATCCTACAACAGCAAACATGGCTCGAGACTTAAGGCAGGCATGACAAAATAGAAGTGCAAGCAAATAATAATGTGAAATTATATTTTGGGCAGAAATTTGTTACAGAGTGTTTTAGTCTTTAAGGATTTTGAATTTGGTACAAAACTTTAAAGTAGACAAACAAGATGAAATAAAAATAAAAACATGTAAATCTAGGTTCTAACATGGCAAATTTACAGCTGTGGATGTGAAATTGGGCTAATATTAGTATTAAGTTTACAACAAAATCTTCATCACTTGGAATATTCAAACAGGAGAAACCAAACAGTATAGTACAATGAACTTAAAGGACTCTAACAAGACAATATGACGAACACCTGGGGCGATTAGGACTGGGAACAGCTGAAGGAGCAGACAGAGTAAAAGTACTGAAAAGGCTGACGGAGGGAGAGATGAGAACTGCCACAGGAAGACAGGATAAACTAAAACACAAGTAACACAGAAACACAGAAAAAACTAAACACATATATGTGACATTTACATTTCCAATCATCACAGGAAGCACATGTTCCACTCTCATATGAAAACCAGTCTTTCTCCTCAATTCCAGCCAGTCACAGACCTCTGACCTCGTCTCCATGGTAACAAGGAGCCTGGACCCTAGACAATGTTTCTTATCTGATGAGTAGTCCTGGCTGCATGAAGTTCCTCAATGTGCTTAACTTTCTGTGAAACGCTGAATAATCACAGAACTCATGAAAACCATTATCACTGTTCCTGTTTTATGTGTACGTCATATCATTTCATGATTTAAATGGTTGTTTTAATGAATGATGTTTCAATTTCATATACGTAACAAGCAAAATAAGTAACTTTTACAGTCTACAAATATCTAGAACATTAAACAACTGAAACTGAAAGTTTTAGTATATTGTTAACAATTTAGTTTTGATTATTTTTTCAAACTTAAGCACTGAATTTACATTTTTAACATAAGTTCCTAAGCTGTTCCACAATTCAACTCCCTGTATTGAAATAGACCGTCCCTTTAAACTAGTTTTATACAGTACCGTGGTTTTGCAAAGATTTCAGTTCCCTTAAGTCTGTAACAGCTTTTTCTTTTAACAAAATGTATTTGAACATTTGAAGGTAAAATATTATTATGAGCTCTATACATTACTAACACAACATTATAGCCCACCAAATCATAAAACTTCAGTAATTTGAATTTACACAGAAAGTTTTTATTTATTTATTTATTTATTTATTTATTTATTTATTTATTTATTTATTTTTACTTTTAATTTAATACATACCAGTAACATACACAAATACAAACAGTAAATGTTTTAATTTTTTTCTGAACAGTGCCTGTAACATGGCTGGTTAAAAACACAGTAGCCTACCAGGAAGTCATTGATCGCTAGCTTCATCTTCCTCCTGTGCTTGTGCTGTCCTCTTCATCACGCAGCAGTCCAGCCTTTTGAAACCCGTTGGTGATAAGAGGATCCTTTTGTACACTGATCCGCTGTCAGGATCTACTTGCAAACTTGAGCAGAAGTTGTTCTTCACGTGTGTCCAGTTTTGGTAAATTATTTCGCGTTGCCAGTCTTCAAAGCCTCCAACTGAGCTTGGAGTGCCATTTTAAATGTATGACTCATACTTATTTCTTCTTCTTCTTAGTGAGGGTTATTGGCGGTTGGCGAACCAAAGTGAAGCGCATTACCGCCACCAACGAAAATCCCAGTAACACAATCACCAAAGCAAACAAACCAATAATTGTCCCAAAACCACCCAACAGAACACACCCACATATCCCATAACGACAACCCAACAAAGGAAAAAAGTCCATAGAAACATCAACACACATTACTATCAGCTGGGGTTCCTGCCTTCCCAGCTGACTCCAACCGTTTAACTACGTCTTCCCAAGAACCGTCCTGAAACCCCAGAAACTTCTCAGCCCCTCTCACGATGATTTTAATCTTTTCCGTTTTGTGTTTAGCTTGATCCGTGCAATTAACAACATACGCCATAAATAATATCAGTCTGTCCACAGCCACAGGGAGAGTCACGTCCGAAACACTAACAGGTTGCTGTCGGTCTAGTCCACACCTTTCACCAGTACTAGTCGGCCCCCGTCCTTGAACATACTGGACCGCCTCAGCATAACTTATGTTCCTAGTCACTTTTATCTGCTGGACTTCCTCAGCCCTCTTCCTCACCTCACAACCCCTATACGTTACCCTATGTCGCCCACCACAATTACAGCACTTCTCCTGAACTCCACCCCGACACTCTTCAATTCCATGATCACCCCCACACTTCGAACACCGTCGTTTCCCTCTACAGACAGCAGCTATGTGCCCATATCTCTGACATTTGAAACAGCGCAGTGGGGACGGGACGAAAGGCCGCACCGGGAAACTCAGAAACCCTATTTTGATTCTCTGCGGCAGAACATCCTCAGAAAACTCAAGCAATAGGGACAGACTACCCACACGTTCTCCATTCAGAGTTTTAGTCAACCCCTTCATGGACGACACCTGAGCACCAACTATGTTTCGCTTCAAGTAATCCAAATCTTCCCCCAAAGGTACGCCATGAATCACACCTCGAAGAACGACGTTCTCACCTAAAACCTTTCTGTCCACCACCAGGTTCTTGCAAAGGCTTTCAACACGCAAAGTCTTATTTTTCTGTTTGTCAGAAGCGCAAATCACTAGCACATTACCGTCCCTCAACACTTTCACCAATTCCACCTCTCCAATCTTCTTCCTTATTTCCTTAGAAAGAACGACAGGACTCAGCGGGCTCCGCTCAGCCCCAACCCCAAACTTCAATATTATTTTATGCACCCCCATCTCAACCCTACGTC